>JAFEMH010007690.1:0-79694 GCA_022495995.1 Adenophora triphylla var. japonica
CTCGAATGGCAACCTCGAGCCTAAACAACAAGTGAAGCGACCCGACACTCGCCGGCTGTATTTGGCTGAACAATTCTCATAACCACATCCCTACAAATCGTGACCGTTATAGGCACGTTCCCACGACCAAGTAACTGCCGCTACAATCTCGGAGCACATGTCGCCTCCCAAAAATACACCACTCTTGTCTATAAATACTTCATCACTACCAAACGGTGAAAGGTAACGCCATTTTGCTATTGGAATTCATTTATTCAATACATTTTGAGCAATATTCAACTGTGATCTTACTCACGCCCGAGCGTCTTCGCCTGAGACACATCCGGCTAGTCGTGGGTTCTCGATTTCAGTCAAGGAGTCGTGTGATTCGTCCCCGCCACGCGGAGGAAGATTGATAAGCACAATTCCGCGTAGCATCGCTTGGTTCCATTGCCTGGAATCGTGCTTTAGCTTGACCTCGAAAACTCCATCAACCTACAACAATGGTGACTTCGAGACATGTGTATCGAGGCTTCACTTGGGGCACGAAGAAGAAAACAACAACAACACGAACGCAAACGCCGAAAACCCGAACTTGCCTCCTCCCCCACCAAATCGGCCTCGCGATAGAGCCACGCGTTCTACCAAGTTGTTGATGGCAGGGGATTGCCTCGACACAAGGAGAGGGAAAAGGCATATGGAAGGACAAGGAGTACCACCTCTCCTCCTAAGAGTCCAACCGGACATGTGAACATGGGAAACAGGCGTCCTCAACTAATCCTACGAGCAAGAAGGAAATGATGCTTTGGAGCGAGCTCGATTCTTGCCGATTTGATAGCTATGGAGGAAGCAGAGCAGCCGATATTCGTTCGTAAAGGATTGCTCCCTCCCAAGTCTCCAATGACCAGAAGCAGCCAGAGTGCTAGGCCAAATGAAGGTGGTGGGGCAAAATGGCGAGGACAGATAGTTCAATGAGCCCCCACTATCGTTCATGTGCCAAGTCACGACCTCGGTGGCTAGCCTCACTCAGAAATAGGGAGCGGGAGGCCTGGGCCTCGATTTGAGGACGCAATTAACCGCCAACGTAAATGTGACGCATTTCCACAAACATCTTACACAGATCGGTGGTCTCATAGAGACAGAACGGCGCAGTCGCCTATAAGAGAGAGAGGCGCAGTCGCCACTGGGATAATAGGCGCAGTCGCCATCCGGTGCCGATAGCGCAGTCGCCACAAAGAAATGACAGTATAGATCTCCGCCTCGATCGTAGAGGGCTCATTCTCACGAGACAGGAGGAGTAGGCAGTAACTCCCCCTTAAGTGAAGGTCGAAGTCAAATGTCAGTTCCCTCCAGAGATGAAAGACCCGACGCTCGAGAATGGTTGTTGATGAAAAAGAAATTTGAACAAATGGGAGGAGGAGAAGAAAAAGAAGATCTGAAAGGTCGAACGAGTTGATTTTGCTCTTCGACCTCTATCCAAGGAGATGAGAGACCGACCTTCCTCCAAGTTTCGTACTTCCCCTACCGGAAAAGTACTCTGGAGCCACCAATGCAAGAAGTCACATAGCACACCTGGAAGCCACGATGTGCTTTGTCGCCAATGAAGACGACAATATGTGCAAAGCCCTAATAAGTACCCTGCCAAAGGAGCAAACTTTTGACGTGGTTTAATGGGTCAGGCAAATGGCAAAGATAACCACCTGGACGTGTTTAAGAACAAAATTCCCTGATCGCTTCGATACCGGAGCTCGGAAAGTAACAGTGACTAATCTAAACAACTTGGTGCAGGCCAAAAATGAAAGCTCCATGAGCTACTTCACCAAGTTTAAAGAAATGGTTGACAAGATTGAAGAGGATCTCACCGACAGAGAGGTGATCAATTGCTTCCGGAGTGGTATTTCCTCGGAACACATGGATTATGATCTCACGCCAGACAGCCACAACTCGACAGGAGTTGTTCGAAAAGGTGTATTACGTTGCTCTGGCCGAGGAAAGGAAATAGAAGAAGAATGGTAAGAGCTCCAAGGTTGAGGTCGCCGATGATAAGAAAGACCCTAACAAGAATGGAGGAAACATTAAAAATGGGAAGAACATGACTAGGGCAACAGAGAAGGTGCCCGAGGCTTTCACTCCCCTTACGGTGAGTCGAACAAATTATGAATGCCGTCGAGCCGGCTCCTCCCGTCCCAACGAACCCCAGCAACAAGTTTAGGAGAGACAATGAAGCTAGCATTGTGATTACCACAAAGGACACTGGTCATCTAACGTAAGATTGTTTGGGTTTCAAGCGTATTATCCAAAGAATGGTCGACTGGGAGGCTCGACGCTTATGTGAAAAGGCCTCAAGCCGGTGGGGGCGAGCACCAACAGTGGACAAAGAAGGACCGAGGCAACCTAGATTGAACCCGGGGGTCATTCATCGAACAAGCAAGCAACACTACCATCAAACACAAGATCTTTTCACTCAACAAAGCCCCACACGTACCTCCAAGGAGCAGATATAAGAGATGAAGTGATCGGCTTCTACCCTCATGAATTGGCAACTAATATGGCGGCTAGTGGAGCAAGTTCTCGTCATCCCGTGTCTCATAGACGGACGATGTACGACGAGCGTACTCTTAGTCGACACTGGGCTCGCAAGGATATCTTGTTCTACAAGACTTTCAAAGAGACGGGTCTTAATGACGAGCGCTTGGAAAGATATGATGGCAGGTTGGAGGGCTTCACCAACCATCGAGTTGATGCTAAAGGCCAGATAGAGCTCGACGTCGACCTAGGCCATCACCCCCAAAGGATTGTGTCGAAGGTACAATTTATCGTGATTGATGTAAATAGTGACTACGCTGCCATACTTGGTATTCCTGGTCAGGTCGCTCTTGGAATGGTGGCATCGATCCCTCATCAACGAGTCAAGTTCCCCACACCTGCTGGAGTAGGCTGCGTACAAGGCACAACTCGAGCCTACTTGGACCATGTTCTTCGGGAAAGAAAGAAGAGAGAGCTAGAGATCGAAACGGCAGACGGTTATTTAAAGTTGTCTCAATCAGTCACCAAAACTACTCGACTATCTACAATCACCAATGTGGAAGAGTCGACCTATCGCTCAAATGACGAGGTCATGCTTGAGTCGACACGTCACTCTAACACCACAGAGGTCGATTCAGATGTAGTTATGGTCGACCAAGTCCTCATAGGCAACCTATGCCTCCGTATCGACAATAACTCTGGGGCCACCACCACCACCCGAGGTTGCGGCACAAGTTAGATGATATGATAGTGAAGAAGCTCCACATTCGGGAGCCGAGGAGAGACAAAGGGTCGTGGAGATAATCATCGAGACTCTACAATTCAGGGATGGACCGTAGCTAGAAGTCAGTGGACGAACTAGAGTCAAGCAATCACTAACCCTTCCTACCCCGACCAAAAATTCGATTGGAAAGCAAACCTATCGGTTGAGGAGCGAGCGTAAATCATCGAGCTACTCAAAGGGGAGCAATGATGTCTTCGCATGGAAAGTAGAAGACATGAGGGAATCAAGGAAGAGGTCGTTGCTCACAGTACTTGAAGTCAACCCGACCATAAAGCCTAGACTTCAAAAAGTTGAGAAGTTTTGCTCGAGATAAGGAGTGAGGCCATAAAACCGAGGTACAAAAACTTTTGAGTGTGTATAATTAAAGAGGCCACTCATACAACCCGGTTGGCCAACGTGGTCATGGTGAAGAAGTCAAATGGCAAATGGAGTGATGTGCATCAACTTCACCACTCTAAACCTTGCTTGCCCAAAGGATAGCTATCCTCTTCCCTAGAATCGACAAGCTTGTTGATTCCTATTGCCGGCCACTCTACTCTCGCCTCGGATGCTTACTCTGGGTACCACCGGATAAAGATGCACGAGGATGACATTGTGAAAACGGCATTTCAAGCACTGGAGGCATCTACCGCTATAACATGATGCCCTTTGGATTAAAGAATGCAGGGGCGACTTATCAAAGGATGGTGAACAAAGTCTTTGCCTCTCTCAAATTGGCCGAAACATGGAGGCCTACGTCGACGATATGGTCATCAAAACAAAGACCTGACATCACGTGGTCGACCTAAAGGAAACGTTCGCCAATTTGAGAGCGAACGACATGAAGCTCAACCCTAGCAAGTGTGTATTTGGTGTAGCCGCCGGAAAGTTCCTCGGGTTTATGGTATCTCAACGAGGTATAGAGGCTAATCCGTAAAAAATAAAGGCTTTAATCGACATGAAAGCCCCCACCGCATCAAAGAAATGCAAATGACTTAACTAGAGAGTAAAGCAGCCTCTTGGTCGTTTCATATCTAAGTCGGCCAGAGGTCTCTCCCATTCTTCAAGGCATCGAGGGGGACAAAATTTTGAATGGACGACCGAATGTCATTCGTCGTTCCAACAACCGAAGGATTACCTCGCTTACTCCACCTCTCCCGAGTAGCCCGACTACCGGTGAAACCTTATTTTGTGTATCCGTCTCTGGAGACAAGTCGGTTGCAGTAGCTTTTGATTAGAGAGGACGAAGGGCTTCAAAACCAAAAGATACTACATCGCGTAAGGCCTTATCGATGTGGACAGCGAAGACTATACTATAATGCCGAGAAGGTCGCTTATGCTCTAGTCGTGGCTTCAAGGAAACCGCGAGCTTATTTCTGGCTCACCCAATTGTGGTTCTTACTAATGCGCCTTTGAGAAAGATATTGCACAAGTCGGAGAGTTCAAAGGTCGATCGCTCAACCTGGGTCAATTGCCCTTACCGAATTTGACATCGAGTATCGACCTCGAAAGGCACCGAAGGCTCAAGCTCTAGCAGACTTCTTGGTCGAGCTTACGTTCACCAAGGAAGACAACGATCACGAGCTCCAAAGGAAAAGGTTAAAGGAAAAGAGCATGAACTCCAGCCCCGCCGTTAATCTACCCGATGATTGCCGGAAAGTTTACTCTGGATGGATCGGCAACCAAAAATGTTAGTGGAGCAGTGGATTGTCTTGATCGAGCTGTAGTCCTGAACCGTGTACGAGGAATCACTAAGGTTCAAGTTCGAGGCTTCCAACAACCAGCCGAATATGAAGCTCGATAGCAGCCTATAGAGTACGCCAAGTGTTTTGGAGCAACTAAGATCATGGCTTATTGTGATTCACAACCGATAGTTAACCAGGTCGAGGCGAATACGAGGTACTTAGCTCCACGTTGATTAAATACTGCGACCTAGTGAAGGAGCCGATAGAGGATTTGGAATTCGGGAGATTCGTGAGGATCGAAGGGAGGACAACGAGCTAGCCGACCTCCTCTCGAAACTAGCCACCTCGATGAGCCACATGATGAACCCATCTCCTTCCTCGAAAATCCACTTTATGAAAGAGTAAAAATTCAATGCATAGATGATCCCTCAAGAAATTGGACTCATGAGAAGTGTTGGATCGAGGAAATGAAGGCGTACTCTAGAAAGCGGCGAGCCGCCCGATGACGAGAAGAAAGCTCGAGCTATCAAAAAGAAAGCTCCAAGATACGTCATTCAAGGAGGCGACCTATTCGTAAGATCCTACACTCGACCATTGCTAAAGTGTATCCACCCTCGCAGGTCGCCCTATTGATACATGAAGTACACAAAGGGGATTTGTGGCGACACCCGGGGCCAGACCTCGCCGACAAGTTAATCACCTTGGGGTACTACCGTCACACATGAGAGCCGATACTCATAATTTTGTTCAACAATGTGATCAATGCCAAAGGTTTGCCAACTTACCTCATATGCCTACAACCGAGCGTACTCCGCACTTGCACTTGGCCATTCGACATGTGGGGTGTCGACTTGATTGGACCCTTCCTCCCGCCCGAGGAAATTGCAAGTATGTGATCGTTGCCATAGATTACTTCACTAAATGGGTTGAGGCTAAACCATTAGCTCGCATCACGTAGGAAAACGCTATCAACTTCATTCACGATTTCATTTGGTGTCGATTTGGGTTTCCTCGAGCCATAGCTGTTCGACAACGGACCGCAGCCTCCGTGAGCCTTCAAGCGTAGATGAATCGGGTTGGAATCAAGCATTGGCAATCCTCTCGTCGCCTATCCTCAAGGAAATGGGCAAGCCGAGGCAAAGAAATAAACTTGTTCTATCTTCGCTCAAGACAGTCTCGTAGGTCGACGTAACAATTGGTTGGACGAACTCCCCGCTCTTCGGGGCGCTTCGTACAACCACTGGGGCCTACAGGGAAACCCCTTTTGCTCTCACATATGGATCGAGGCCACGGCACTCCGCCGAGCTCGGATTTCCTACCGCTGAGTGACTTTCTTCAATCAGAGCGTAATGACATCAACAGATTGATCGACTTGGATCTAGTCGACGAGAAGCGAGATACAGCTTACCTTCGAATGGTCAACTACAAGCAGCGAACTAAAAGTTACCACGACAAGAAGGTCAAGGCAAGGTCATTCCAAGTAGGGGACCACGTGTTGAGAAAGATCGAAGCAACGGGTAGAAGGACCCAGCAGAATAAGCTATCTCCTAACTGGGAAGGTCCCTATGTGGTTACTCGAGTCGTCAAGGAAGGAACCTATATGATAGCTCACCCTGGAGGAGAGGAGTTGAAACATCCTTGGCACGCCACCCACCTCATCAAATACTACTTCTAGTTTTCAGTTCCCAATTTCAAGCTTGTGTTAATTCTAGTTTCAAATTGATGTAAGCATGTTCCCTACTTCAATGAAAAGCGCAGTTCATTCGATCAAACATAGTGTTACACTCACCCCAACAAGCTCGACTCTTAGTCAGCTTCGTTCTAACAAGCTCGACTCTTAGTCAGTCTTAATCAGCTTTGTCTATTTAACAAGTCCGACTCTTAGTCGGCTTCGTTCTAACAAGCTCGATTCTTAATCAGCTTTGTCTATTTAACAAGTCCGACTCTTAGTCGGCTTCGTTCTAACAAGCTCGATTCTTAATCAGCTTTGTCTATTTAACTCGATTCTTAATCAGATTTGTCTATTTAACAAGTCCGATTACTAATCGACTTCGATCTAATTAGCTCGACCCTGGGTCAGCTTCAATATTGTGAACAGGTTCGACTCATAGTCAATCTCGTTCGAAAAAAGTTAACCAAGTTTGAGGTCGACTAAATCAATAAAGATCAAGTCGCCTCTAAGCTCAAATTGACTCATTTATCCTATCTATATCTAGCTCGATACTTACTTCAAAAAGCATACTACATGCAATAAAGAGAGGTCGACTACGATTAAATATGAACAAGTCTCCCAAAAACGGGCTAAGACTTGGGAAAATAAACTTGCAAAAGTATCCTGCCTCCCAAAAAATAGGGCCAAGGCATCCAAATATTCAAGAAATCAAAAGAACAAAAGTGTTTTGGGGCTTGTTCCATTACATAGAGTTCATCCAAAATCAAATAGCTTGATCGGGAGACATTGTGGTCGTCGGTAGCAGCTCGATCTTCGTTCATGGGTTCAGGTTGTTGAGGGCTCAAGGGCTTACCCGACTCCGAGAAGACATGATGGTCGAACTCACCCTCCGCCTCCATCTCATCCTGATCCTCCATATCTGCTAGCTCTTGTAAGGCCACATCAAAGGTCCTGGGGGCCAACACCGGCTACCAGGCTCACAAGTGCTCTTCTTTGTCTTCTCGAGCAATATGGGCTAGATCGTCTTCGTTGTAAGGCACCAATGAATGACCCCTCTAGCCGCCATGTCATACCGAGGAGCATATGCCCATTGAGCAAGCCGGGTCCAAAGAGACTCCGAATCAGTGGTCGACTAAAGCCCGACGGCCATGTGACGCTTACCCGACTCTAGGAATCCCCTAGCTTTGGCAATGATGGAGCCAAAGTATTCATCTCCCTCTTTGAATTGATCGACACTCTCTTAGCATGACACTGGAGCTCCTCCTTCCATATGGCCCTAACAAAGATTGTGCTCTTCATTCGGTTTGGTCAAGAAGGAATCTCTTTCGAGGATTTGGGAGACTGTGGCTAGCTCTTTCTTAGCCTTATCGAGCTCCAAGCGATCGGCGTCTCTCTCTCCTTGGTCACTTCGAACCCTAGCATCAGAAGCCTTCAAATCCTCCAAGGCTTTATCCTTATCCGCCAGTGTATTAGTCTGCAGAAGCTTCAAAGCATCATAGGAGGAGTCCAAATCGTTGTATGTCTCCTTAAGCTCATTGAAGGCCTGAGTTTTCTTGGATAAGTCCTTAAGGGCCTGCCTCTCTCTCTCGATGGAGGCCCTCCAAGAGCTTTTAGCCTGCTCGATCATAGTAAGATTCTACACACATGGAAAGCAGACAAGGATTAGCTCGAAGATCGATCTAACGAACTAAAGAAACAAGCGACAAGGCAAAAAAGGAAAACTAAAGGATTACCTCGCAGTGTGCCATCCCAGATCGAGCTGAGAATTCCTCAGGGGTCATCCCCTTATCTGCAAAGTGGGCCAGGAGGTCGACGTCAATAGCCCTCCCCCGACCACCACTCCGACCCAGGTTCATCTCGGGGTAGCGACGACTCAAACTGTTCACCCCATCAAGAGGAGGCACATCGCTCAATCTGCTGATCTTATCCTCTAAAGACTCTGGACGAGTAGGAGATGGAATCGGAGGAGGAAGTTGGCTAGATGAAACGGACTTTCCCTTCTCAGTCCTTGATCTTTTCCTAGAATTCAGGGGTTGGTCATCCACATCCACCATCACATCATCTTCTTCAATATTTACAATCTCCAGAGGGCTTGCTTCAACTGTTCCTGCACCAGAAGTCCCTGCATTGGCTTCAGTAGTTGGGTCGGAGCTCAAATTGGGCTTATCGGATTTATTGGATTCATCACCATCCTCAGTCACATCCCTGGTATGACTGCTGCTCAACAAGGGATCCTCAGATTCAGGCATCTCCATCGGAATCATGCCAACATTATCCTTTGATAGCAACTCGTTCCTTCTCGCAGCTTCTCTTTCTCTATTAGCTCGAGCGTTGGCAGCACCGTGAGTTTTCTTGGCTTTCTTCCTGTCTGACACCACCAGTATACGACCCATATTTGCCTCTTGCTCTGGGGTCAGAACTGCACAAAAAATCAAGGTGACAAACTATTAATGGCGAGTTCAGCAATTAACGAGCTAAGAAATGCGAGTTAAGCAATGAACGAGCTAAAGGTTGTCTACCCCATTCAAAGTATTTTCTATCTACAAATCACGAGTTAACCATGGGAAAGCAAAATGTTCTACATGCAATGTTCTACATACGAGCACTAGTTCTATGTACGAGCAAGTCATATACGAACCACGATCTAGCGCATAAGTATCACAATCGAAGTCAAGCTATTCATACATACAAAGTTAACGAGATAAAGGGCGAGTAAAGAAGGACGAACGAAGATATCTTACCACCGCCGTGCTCTCCATTCTCTTTGCAATAGTTGGCAGTTTTCCTACAATGCTGGCACTTGTCCTCAAATTTGGCCAATGCGTGGGTAACCCAGTCGGGATATATCGTGCCCCTACCAATGGCCACCAAGGGTTGCACCTCACCCTCTCCACCATCATCCCCGCTTGGATGAAGTTATATTTGGTGGTGATCGGACTCTCCCAACTAAAAGAGCCTTGTCTGCTAGTCGACACAACTTCTTGTATAATTCAAAGTGCCAGATTGGCTCCCAATAATCACTCTCATCTAAGGGCTCTGAATCCTCAGTGGGCAGGGGAAATTCCCATCCAAACCTACTCTCTACTACAACCACATGAGTGTTCCAGCCACTATGTTTGCTGGGAAGGTTAGTGAAAAGCTTACGCGAATTGGGTTTGGAGGGTACTAATGGTCATCTCACTCTCCACTATACTTGATGCAAGAATTCCTTAAACACTCTCATGCAAGGTTCATATCCTAAAAACCTACAAACCATAGCAAAACATACCAGGACCCTACAGGTATTAGCTCCGAGCTGAAGGGGTAAGGCATTGGCGCACTCCAAGAATTCATTGATAAAAGGGTCGAGTGGCAACCTAAGGCCGGCCACAAATTGGCCATAGTAAAAAGCTACCCTAGTGGCATCTCTAGCATAGGTCGACTTGAATTTGGCCCTGAAATCCGGCTTAGTATAGATGGTCGCCCTGTAATCCTCTTTTTTCACCTCACAAAACTCATGGATCACACTATATCTGGAGGGCAAGTTCTTCTTTTCACGCAATGGCCCTTGGGGAACATAACCTCTCTCATTCTTCCTGTGCACAACTGAATCATCGAAGGCATCCACAATTCTGGGGCCTGAAGAAGTCGAAGCAGCATTTCCTTCTTGAGTTATCATATCTGTACAAGAAGAAGGGGAAATAGGGGAGTCAGTCCTATGATCACGTTCAGTCGACCTACCTAAGGACGACCTAGACTCCCGGAAAACCTATTCTCGTTCCTAAGGAAAGAGGGTTTGTGAACATCCCTAACATAAAACAAGGTGATATGGTCGAGCAATTCGTGAAATAGATGAAAAGCGACAACATTTGAGTCGTCAATCACTAAATTTTCAATATCTCCTGCAACGGGCAACCCTATTTCACTGAAATTCAACTCCCACCTGGTCAAGATAGAGGCACACTCGCTCAATGACATCTCTCTCCACTCACCGTTTATGTGCTTACATACCCTACTAAGTAAGCCGCAATACTCCGGTGACCAAGCTCCTGGTTCACTACTAAAGGTCCTAGCCATGGCGGAAATGAACACAGAACATAAATTAAAACCCTAAAGCAAGGGTACGAGAGAAATACCTCAATTGATTGCAGAAAGGGGAGTCGTAGCCGAAGACGCAAAGCTTGGATTAAAACCTACTGCAATTCCGTGATTATCGCCAAGAAGGTATGAGAACTTGAAAACGGTAAAAGTTCTAAACGGAGAAGGATTTTGCAATTTATATTTTCCAAATTTGGAAAGGAAAAAAGAAAATTCAAAAAATAAATTCCATATTAATGATGGAAACGGTTCCCAAGACGGATTATCAAACGTCTAAATTGAAATCATTACAAAATACGGCGCTCCTTCATCTCCGACCGTTCGTTGCCAACGTCCAGGATTGTGCCACGTCATCAAAGGTCGACTATACCTCAGAATGAGTATCGACCTGCGAGTAAAACAATTCTCATCAAAGATCCTCTTATCTTCCAAGTCGACGAAGTCAACTCGTAAGTTGGGGGCCACTGAACATACCAAAAGTGTCGAGTTGGGCCAAGTGGGTAAAGCCCAATCATATACAGCCTTGACTCCCACATTCTCAATGATCCTGGCCCAATCAAAGCAAGGCCCAAGGCCCATCTCAAATATCAGTCGACTAAGTCCATGGACCGACCTAACAGGTCCCGACCTAACTTAGTCCGAGCCTCGTAATCCGTATTACAATTCGGGTACGAACCATGCTCTACCCGACAGTCAGGTCGACCATCCCTCGAATGGCAACCTCGACCTAAACAACAAGTGACGACCTGACACTTGCCGGCGTATTTGGTTGAACAATTCTCATAACCACATCCCTACAAATCAGGGACCGTTATAGGCACGTTCCCACGACCAAGTAACTGCCGCTACAATCTCGGAGCACATGTCGCCTCCCCAAAAATACACCACTCTTGTCTATAAATACTTCATCACTACCAAACGGTGAAAGGTAACTGCCATTTTGCTATTGGAATTCATTTATTCAATACATTTTGAGCAATATTCAACTGTGATCTTACTCTCACGCCCGAGCGTCTTCGCCGGAGACACATCCGGCTAGTCGTGGGTTCTGATTTCAGGTCAAGGAGTCAGGTGATTCGTCCTGCCACGTGGAGGAAGATTGATAAGCACAATTCCTGTAGCATCAAGTATAAATGGGAACTTGTCCTTGCTACAGTACAATGAACAGTTACAAGTGCCAAATTTCTCATTTTGCCCTCACTAAGTTGTCCCTTTCCCATTTTGCCCTTAAAAAAAATTTAATTAAAAAAAAAAAAACGTGTCCTCGGACACGGGCTTTTACTAGTACTATATAAATAAAGCCAATGGAAATGGAATAAAGTTGATCATGATGTAGCCTTTAAAGTTTAAATGGTGTTTATTCATTTATATTATACTATATAAATAAAGCCAATGGAAATGGAATAAAGTTGATGAGTATGTCGACATCTAGATAAAGCGAACACCTTCTTTAATTTATCATTGAGCTTATTCAATCATCTTTTTCGGTGATTGATTCTTTTAAATGCCAGATTTTTTAAAGCCAATGGGAATGGGATAAAGTTGAGTATGTTCACATCTTTGTCATTGAGCTTATTCAATCATGTACTACCTCCGTCTCATTTCAAGTGCCACTTTCTTTTTGGTCCATCTCACTTCAAGTGAATCATACCGTAAATGAAAATATGTGAACAGTGTTTCGGACATTTATATTCTTATAATGTCCATATATTTACAAAGATATTACTAGTGACACATTGTAATTAAATCTACATTTGAACTTATTCAATCATGTAGCTTTTATTCAATCATGTAAAATAGCTGGCCAATGGGAAAGGAATAAAGCAGCTGGCCAATGGGAATGGGATAAAGCCGAGTAAATGTATGTCGACATCTTTACCTTTGTGCTTATTCAATTGTAAAACAGCTGGCCAATGGGAAAGAAATAAAGTTGAGTATGTCGACATTATATCACAGCTACAGTTGGCCTTAGTAATGTCATTTTTATCATTTCTTTAAAAATTAAGTATTTATGAAATTACTTTTCTACCCTCTAGATAATAATTCACTAAATCCTACCCACAAAACAGATTATCTCCCTGTCTTCTTCCTCCTGGCCTCTTCCATTTTCATATCCTTTCAACAACAACAATGGCTTCCTACCCCCACCTAACCAAGAACCTTTCTTTCATCCTCCCCATTTCATTCAAATAAACTCCCCACCCCTCTTTCACCCCTCCCACCACCAATCTTTCAGATCACATAAAAATGTCCCCACGTTTTTACATTTTCTTGAACTTTGTTTTCTGTTAAACCTCATGGATTCAAAAACACATAATCATAGTATTTAGTCATTAGAAATTGTAACAGAAATGTCCCCACGTTTTTACATTTTTAAAGTGATGGTATTTTCAAACTGCTTTTCTCTCTCTCCATCCCAACACTCTTATTTACCATTTTTATTTTATTTTATTTAATATAAATTGATGTACTTAGTAAAAATAAATATGTAATCTTGTGTTTGTTGAGCAAATTTCAGATCACATAAAAATGGATGTCTCTTATTAAAAACTAGTAAAAGCCCGTGTCCGAGGACACGTTTTTTTTTTTTATTTATTAAGCCCGTATCAACGTTTTTTTTTTTCAATTTAAAAAAAAAAAATTTAAGGGCAAAATGGGAAAGGGACAAATGTATGAGGGCAAAATGATAAATTCGGCACTTGATACTGTAGCACCCCGTTTTCATTTATACTATAGATTAATGGAAATTGTTAAAACTGATAACATTGTCAATTCATCATGACCCATGATATGATTCATATTTTTCAATTTGGGACCTACTTTACAAGTTTTTAATGATTATAAAATTGAAATATGAAAACATGGTTTAAATGGATGTCTCTTATTAATTTTATTTTATTTTTTGGCGAAAAGGGCAATGCCCCCTATATTTTATTGAAAATTAAAAGGTACAAAGAGGTGATGGAGGACTAAGCAAGAATCATCACAAAAGAAAAAGAAAAAATAAGAGGAAAAACCATAAAAAATAAAATAAATAAAAATAAAAGGTTGAAGAAATAGAGAAAATTAAAGTAGGGGTGACGACAGACAGTAATAGAAAAGTGAAATAAAAGAAAACAAGTTAAGCATGTGAAAGTGGGTCAGGACAGGTTGCAAAATAAAGTTAAGAGAGAGAGAGAGAGAGAGAGACAGAGTGACCCACTGCCAGTCACCATCTTGTGACTTGTCCAATTAATAAAATAAATGGAAACAAACAATTGACATTTTGACCCCCTAATTTACAGAGGATGATGGACTGAATGTGAATGTGACGACAAATGAGGGTGATGGCTGTCAAGGAAGGTGGAGATTTTGATTGTTTTTTTTTTGGTTTATTTTGTTTGAGGTTGAAGATGAAGGATAGTTGACATTTTGACCCCCTAATTTATAAACAATTGACATGTGATGTTGTTCTTTAAAAAAAAATATATGAGGTTGGAAGATATATGATTTTATTATTCTTACATCTTATTTTATATTCAATTGACATCTGATTTTAAAAAGGATTAATATATAATGAAATAAGATTTCAAGGATGGATAATGCAATTTTTTAAACAAGTTCGTTAAGTTTTCGTTCACCATGTTAGCTTCCGTCCAATTTCATTAACAACCATCCACTTTTGACCCATATTGCCACAAAGTGTGAATATAACAAAATTGTCAAAAATGAAATATAGGCACCCATACTACAACTTCTGTAAAACTTAAGGGTACCGATATGCCATTTGCCCTAAAAGGAATAGTGAATCTTTTTTTGATAAAAAAATGTTTAGGGGCAAAGTTTTTTATGAAAAAAAATCATTATTTTGGGACAATAATTTCTTGAACTTGGACATTTATTTAGAGACAGAGAGAGTATAACTTGAAACTATTGTTTGAAAACTTCCCTCATATAGATATAGACTTTCTACTTGTAATGATTTTAGGAAAAATTCCTTTTTAACCACAACGCCCAGATCATATCCCATCAAAACCCAACCCAAATAAAAAAAGACTCACTCCTTTGTTATTCCAAATTAAAATCCCTTTAAACCCCATTATACCATGGAATGGTCAAAATTAAGTTAACACCCGTTAACTTCCGTCTGGGAAATCCTCTAAAAATAACATACCCACTCACCTCCTCTCTCTCTCTCTCTCTATCCCCATCTCTCCGGTCACCTCCTCCGGCTTTCACCGGCGACCCTCGTTCACCCCTCCGCTCCCCATATACGGCCATTTGTAGCAGATCGACCCAAATCTTCTTAGAACTGCGACAAAAAATCACCATCTCTGCTGCCAAGCTTGAAGTACGAACCAGATCTGATCGTCTTTTTCAGTAAACAAATCGATCATCTTCTCCGACAAACAAATGATGGTCACCATCTTTTCCGGCCAAGCTTTCTTTCGTTTGACTCACATCCCTGATCAACCAGTCCTAGTCCCTCGTGTCCGACCATCTGAAAGCTTCGCATCATCTGGTTATCTGTGTGATGGTGAAATGATGGAACTCTCTCTCAGCCTCATCGTTAACACCGCAGCAAGTCCCAAGTTGATTTGCCGTCCGGTTCTCTCCTCACTGCAGTAACTCTGGCCATCAACTGCCCCGTACACCCCAAATGTTAGGTATTCGAGCTCATGACCGATGTTAACAAGATAAAGGGTTTGAAGGAATGTATTACTCCACTCCAAATCTCAGATTACATCTTAGAACTTTATTCATGAAATGAAAAACTTTGGTTTGCTTTGTATTCCAAAAAAAATTATTCAGTCTAAAGGATGGTAACTGTGTAATCTATCAATTTAATTTCTATGAATCTATTGTTGGTACTGTTGTATAAGAACATCAAGTGATCTTATAGATATAAGATATGTTGTTGTTTATGATGTTGTAGATGACTTATAGCAGGTCTTATACCTTTTGCTATAAGACCACTTATTAGTGTTGTTTATGTTTTTTTTATGGTATAAGACCAGGTGTTATTATTCTTACAATTTGTGTATGACTAATAATAGGTCTTATACATGTTACTATAAGACCTCTTATTAGTGTTTTAATATTTTATTGTTGGTCCTATACCAGTTGCTATGGACCAATTAAAGGGCTTATATATTTGTATATGATGTTGTCAGGTCCTATACCAGTTGCTATAGGATCAATTAAAGGGCTTATAGCTTTGTATATGATATTGACAGGTCCTATACCAATTGATATAGGACCATTCAAATGTCTTATTGCTTTGTATATGATATTGCCAGGTCCTATACCAGTTGATATAGGACCAATTAAAGGGCTTATAGCTTTGTATATGATATTGATAGGTCTTATACCAATTGCTATAGGACCATTCAAATGTCTTATAGCTTTGTATATGATATTGAAAGATCCTATAACAATTGATATATGACCAATTAAAGGGCTTATAGCTTTGTAAATTTATCTGTTTTTCATTTTCATTGTTCATTCTTTACATCTTAAACATAGTGTTATAAAGAATACACCCACAAAATGACTAATACTTATCTAATACTAGCATTTCATGTGAATATCAATGTGGCAAATGGTATAAAGACCTAGCAACATCATATACAAAGCTATTTGCTAAGTGAAATAACATATATATAGGACCTACCGACTATACGACATTCACAATCACATTAACAACTATTTTAGGATATAAAAACTCCAGTAACCAAAATTCTAAAAAGAATATCAATGTATAATATTCAGATCAATGGTGTAAAATGTCAAATAAAAAGTGTACAAAACGACATCAATAATTGTTTGACTAAAAAAACTCAAATATACGAAATTTTCAATGGCTCCTTGCATGATCTTTTATATGTTATTCTTCTTTTTCACATCGACGACATGTCATCTTTCTCTTTGTATTCCTGTATATATTGACAACCATGAAATGATCTGAATGAACTTCAAACACATCTTTGTCGCAACAACAGACAATCTTTCATAGTTCAACATCACCATCATTAGACTCCACCCCATTGACAGTTAAAAAGGAAATATTCGCAAAAAAAAAAAACAATAATTAAGGCATGGTATAAGACTACTTAGGTCTTTTACCTAATGGTATAAGATCAAATAGTTTCAAATTGAACAATTGTTACTGGATCAAGGCACATCCAAATCAAAAAGCAAAATAGAGCAGGTCCTATAGCAAAGGTTATAGGACCTGGAACAGGTCCTCTGTCACATTAATAATAAAAAATATAATGAAAAAATTTGCCTCAAAATCATATGCACACTACAACAGATCCTATAGGAAGGGGTTTATGACCTATTACAAGTCATATACCACATCATCAAACAATCAAACTGAATCAAATCATCTCCAAATCAAATGCACACTATAACATGTCCTATAGCAAAGGTTATAGGACTTGGAACAGGTCCTCTACCACATAAATAATCGCAAACAAAATGAAGCATGTTAACTCAGAATCATATAAACACTAGAACAGGTCCTATAGCAAGTGTTATAAGACCTGTTACAGATCATATAACACATCAACAAACACAATCATTGAATATGAATAATTAGTTAGATTTATTTTAAATACATTTGCACTTAATGAGTTTTGTATTGAGAATGATAATAATTGCTTATATTTGAAGAAAAAAAAGGGCAATTTTTTTTTGCTTATAATTGAGTTCAGAGGGAGAATATTTTATGGGATCAGGGGCTGATGTTATCGAAGGTCATAACAATTTGACTCCTAAGTGCTTGAGTGTTCATTTTGATTTTGACAATAGAAAGTTGCAAAAGGTAGATTTGAGTATTTCACCCACCAAAAAAGACCCAAATTTGAGCAGCTATAAAGCCTTTGAATGGTCCTATAACAAGTATTATATGACCCGGTAACATGATATACACAGCCATAATACATTTAAATGGTCCTATAGCAGTTGGTATAGGACCTGGCAACATCATATACAAAGCTATAATGCCTTTTAAAGGTTCTATAGCAAATGGTATAGGACCTGGTAACATGATATACACAGCTATAAGACCTTTGAATGGTCCTATAGCAAGTATCATAGGACCTGGAAACATGATATACACAGCCATAATACATTTGAATGGTCCTATAGCAGTTGGTATAGGACCTGACACCATCATATAAAAAGATATAATGCCTTTTAAAGGTCCTATAGCAAATGGTATAGGTCCTGGTAAATGATATACACAGCCATAATACATTTGAATAGTCCTATAGCAGTTGGTAATCTTTTAGCAAAAATCAAAGTCAATCCAGAAAAAATTTAGTGTTTGTAGACTAAAATTTCAAAAGGTATCAAAATTCAAAATCCACACAGGGAAAGGTAATCTTTTAGCAAAATCAAAGTCATAAATCTACCATCCACAAGTATATATGAGGATATAATCATTCTAAAACAAAATTTTAAAGAATACATTCAAACCCTAACATGATTTACTGATTTAATTGAATGAAATTGGATAGTCAATGTAAAAATTACCTGAGATTCGGAAATCGATTGAGAAGAATTAGGGAGAGAGAGCGAGACTTAGGGCAGAGATCTGTAAAAATTACCTGAGATTCGGAAATCGATCGAGAAGAATTAGGGAGGTGACCGGAGAAGATGTGGTCGTACCCGGTGTGGAGCTTGTTTTGCAAAGAAGGGCGGAGGCCTGTCGGAGGTGACCGGAGAAGATGTGGTCGTACCCGGTGTGGAGGAGGGCGTTTTTGATTTCGATTTGATTGTGGAAATTACGGAGAGATTTTAGGAAAGTAACATCCGTCGCCCTCCGTTATCTATGAGTTTATTTGGGATTTTCATCTCAAATGGGTTAAAATGGGTTATTGGTTTGGAAGTTGGGCCTTTGGGTCCTTAGCTCATGATTTTATTTACTCCCTTTAAAATAAATGTTGCATATAACTTGTCATACATTTTAAGAATGGTGATGTACGTATTTGTACCTGGTTATGAGGCCAAGAACGAAGTTTGCAGTCCAGTCGGATGCAGAGTATGCTGACCAGATTATGAAAATCATCAATTTGCTATTTGATCTTTTTGTGAATGGGGCGAATAAAAGTAGTAGTAGTGTTTGTAGTAAAAGGCCTAAAAGAATGAAGGTTTGGAGATTCAATGAACCCCACTTTCTTTGCATTCTTCAGGATTGGGAGTTCCATTCTTTTAATGCCGACCAGAAAATAAACTGGGAGTAGTATGAATAATATACTAATCCTCCATGAATGTTCACCTTACAAAATAATTTATGGATGACGCCGTCGTAGCCGCCCAAATCCTACTGCCCTATTACAATATTGTCTTATGTTGGTTTCTTAAAGGTCAAGATATATTAGGGTATATTGAGTATATTTGTCCTGGTCCACAATTTCAAGCGAAATTCGGTATTCCTTTCCATATGAAAGGTCAAGAGTTCAAATCCCACCAAATGCACTTTCAAGTTCAAACTCCACCAAATGCATTTTCAAGTTCACTCTTGTATTAGACTAAGTCATTCATTAATAAAAAAAAGGCCCAATATTAAAAAAAAAAATAATAATAAGTAGTAAAGCATAGCCCTTAAAGGGACAAATGTGTGTTTGGACTTGGTTTAATAAAAATTGGTATGAGGTATAACCGGTGTAGTGGTTGTAGTTGTTATGTTATGCCATTCCTAACGGGTGCTTAATTTAAAGTTGCCTCGTACATGCATGCTCGTTGATCACATGACATATTTTCTTGAATGATAAATCATGGCTACCCCCACCCCTTCTTAAAAAATGCCAAACCTATCCTCACAAACACAAAAATCTTTCCTACCCCAATGCAAAAAAACCCTTCCGCCACTTTTGCAACGGTGCCCTCATTTAATTTTCATTTTTTATTTTGAGATCAGATCAATACTCAAGACCTCTTTCCGCCCATTTATTCAACTGAAACTTTCACATCAGTAAAAACTGATGTTACTAGTGGTCTGTGGCAGTTTCAGGCACTTAGTCATCAACATCTCATGCCAAGTAAGAAAAAACAAATGTCAAAATATTTAAGCCACTTTTCTCTCATGGAAACAATGCAATCTTTTAAATGCTTAGTAATTGGCACTCTTTTCCACTGCCCTCCCAAATATAAATTTTTTAGGACACTTTAACTTCTACCCGTACCAATTGTTATGATATTATCTTAAAAGTTTCACGCCCCAGTTTTTCCCGCTATTGATTCCCTCCCGAAATTTAATTTAGAGATATGTTTTGAGAGTTTAAACTCACTTTCCGTCGTCTGCTAGGTCGTCCAATTTTTGGGTGCTATCTAGGTTCGACGGCTTTGGGATTGATTCCAGTGAAATTTTTGCATCTCTCTCGCAGCGATTGATTCCCTCAGCGATTGATTCCCGTGCCAATTTTTCGTCTGCGATTGAACGGAGGGAGTAGTCTTCGATTCTCTCGCATCGTCTGCTAGGTCGATTCTCTCCGCGATTGGAAGGTAAGCATCTCTCTGGCTTTCTGTCTCTCTCACGCCCGCTCCATGATGCTAGGTCTTCGATTCTCTTGCTTTCCGATCTCGGTTCGTCTGCTAGATTTTTTGGAATCCACCAAAAAAGCTTGAAATTGCAAGATGGGGTTTCAAGCTGGAGATCTTTGACGGGGTGGTGATGTCATGCTGTGGCTTTTGTTATCCTTCACCTCTCAGCTTAGTTGCTTAATTTCATTTATTCTGTTGCAGAATTGCTGGTGATTGGGGTGGTGGGCTTTGCTTTACAGAAGCTTTTCTTGTGGAAATTCAGTTCACTTGGTTACAAGATTGCCTTTTTCATTTTTTTTTTTTTTTTTTTTTTTGCAGGATATTGTGTTCGCAAGTGTGTTGTTTGGGCATACCATAAGAACACAGGCTGCATACCGTAGACCCTTTTTTGACAGCCATAGTGATTGAACACTCCTGCCCTTAATGTCATTTACTCTTTGCACTCATCCTGTTCTTTCATCACTTTCTAGCATCCGGATGTATTCTTTTCTAAATGTTGATGCAGTAATTTCTGACATTATCCTGAATGTCCAGAGATTTTACGAACATGGAGGGGATATGCAAGTTGCACAAAACGCACCTTTAAGGCCATCAATGGACGTCTTTTCTGCAGGGCGAGTTTTCTCATCTTAGTCATTGTAGTGGCCTGAAGGCTTTGATATGTTTTGCACTCTTCTTTTGGTTCACAATATGCACTTATCATGTACCAAAAAAATATGCACTTATCATGAACATTAAATATTACCATTATCAAGAAGCAAGAGGTATAGGATCTGATGGCATAGAAAATAATTGAAATAATTAGTATTAGGTGTGTTTTTTGTTTTTTTGGTACCAAGTATTAGGTGTGTTGTTAAGTTTTAATTTTTGCTGTCCACACTTCATTTAGGCAGTTGTTTTGCTTTCTCATACAGCTACTCCCAACTCATACAGCTACTCCCAGCTCAGATACATTGTGGGATCCACCTTTGGGATACAAGAGAAAATTAAAATGCATGGAATACGAAAGTGATTCCTGAGGAGGGTTATGCGCGTTCTCTGATAGCAAGCCCTTGCGGTAATTGGTTTGTGTCTGGGTCTTCTTGGGGCGTGCTCACTCTTTGGGATCTGAGGTTCGGAATACCAGTCAACTCGTGGCAATATTCTGTTGCGTGTCCCATAGAGAAAATGTGTATTTATGTTCCTCCTCAAAATAACTCCTTAACCAACACAATTAGGCCACTTGTGTATGTTGCAGCAGGTTGCAATGAAATTTCTCCGAGTGATGCGAACATACCCCAGAAATTTGACGACGATCCAACGGTTAATGAAGCGGGAATTTGATTTTTAATATAGCGAATTTTTGGAGATTTTCGCCAATTTTCGCCGCCGGCCATTTCTCCTTCTCCGGCAATTATTTGGAAGATCCCAACGGTCATCATGTGCGCCTAGGGGATGCGACCAAAGCCCAGAAGTTTCACGACGATCCAACGGTTAACGAAGTCGGAATTCGATTTTTACATATGCGATTTGGTTTTGATTTTTTGCTGAATTTGGTTCGAATTCTGGGAAGATGATGGAGATAACAAAAGTTAGTTATAAATTAATGCTCGTTAAAAAAATAACGTGTGTTAATATGGGTATTTTGGTAATTTTGTTGGTTCCCTATATTTTTTGTTCCCTGTATTTAACCATATCCCCCCTATATTTTAATGAAAATTAAAAGGTACAAAGAAGTGATGGAGGACTAAGCCAGAATCATCACAAAAGAAAAAGAAAAAATAAGAGGAAAAATCATAAAAAATAAAATAAAATAAAATAAAATAAATAAAAATAAAAGGTTGAAGAAATAGAGAAAATTAAAGTAGGGGTGACGACAGACAGTAATAGAAAAGTGAATAAAAGAAAACAAGTTAAGCATGTGAAAGTGGGTCAGGACAGGTTGCAAAATAAAGTTAAGGGAGAGAGAGAGAGACAGAGTGACCCACTGCCAGTCACCATCTTGTGACTTGTCCAATTAATAAAATAAAATAAATGGAAACCAACAATTGACATTTTGACCCCCTAATTTACAGAGGATGATGGACTGAATGTGAATGTGACGACAAATGAGGGTGATGGTTGTCAAGAAGGGGGAGATTTTGATTGTTTTTTTTTGGTTTATTTTGTTTGAGGTTGAAGATGAAGGATAGTTGACATTCTGACCCCCTAATTTATAAACAATTGACATGTTATGTTGTTCTTAAAAAAAATATATGAGGTTGGAAGATATATGATTTTATTATTACATCTTATTTTATATTCAATTGACATCTGATTTTAAAAAGGATTAATATATAATGAAATAAGATTTCAAGGATGGATAATGCAATTTTTTAAAGAAGTTCGTTAAGTTTTCGTTCACCATGTTAGCTTCCGTCCAATTTCATTAACAACCATCCACTTTTTGACCCATATTGCCACAAAGTGTGAATATAACAAAATTGTCAAAAATGAAATATAGGTACCCATACTACAACTTCTGTAAAACTTAAGGGTACCGATATGCCATTTGCCCTAAAAGGAATAGTGAATCTTTTTTTGATAAAAAAATGTTTAGGGGCAAAGTTTTTTATGAAAAAAATTCATTATTTTGGAACAATAATTTCTTGAATTTGGACATTTATTTAGAGACAGAGAGAGTATAACTTGAAACTATTGTTTGAAAACTTCCCTCATATAGATATAGACTTTCTACTTGTAATGATTTTATTTACTCCCTTTAAAATAAATGTTGAATATAACTTGTCAAACATTTTAAGAATGGTGATGTACGTATTTGTACCTGGTTATGAGGCCAAGAACGAAGTTTGCAGTCCAGTCGGATGCAGAGTATGCTGACCAGATTATGAAAATCATCAATTTGCTATTTGATATTTTTGTGAATGAGGCGAATAAAAGTAGTATTGTTTGTAGTAAAAGGCCTAAAAGAATGAAGGTTTGGAGAATCAATGAACCCCACACTTTCTTTGCATTCTTCAGGATTGGGAGTTCCATTCTTTTAATGCCGACCAGAAAATAAACTGGGAGTAGTATGAATAATATACTAATCCTCCATGAATGTTCACCTTACAAAATAATTTATGGATGACGCTAACTGCAAATGCCCAAATCCTACTGCCCTATTACAATATTGTCTTATGTTGGTTGCTTAAAGGTCAAGATATATTAGGGTATATTGAGTATATTTGTCCTGGTCCACAATTTCAAGCGAAATTCGGTATTCCTTTCCATATGAAAGGTCAAGAGTTCAAATCCCACCAAATGCACTTTCAAGTTCAAACTCCACCAAATGCATTTTCAAGTTCACTCTTGTATTAGACTAAGTCATTCATTAATAAAAAAAGGCCCAATATTAAAAAAAAAAATAAAAAATAAGTAGTAAAGCATAGCCCTTAAAGGGACAAATGTGTGTTTGGACTTGGTTTAATAAAAATTGGTACGAGGTATAATCGGTGTAGTGGTTGTAGTTGTTATGTTATGCCATTCTTAACGGGTGCTTAATTTAAAGTTGTCTCGTACATGCATGCTCGTTGATCACATGACATTTTTTCTCATGAGCACAAGATCATGATTTCAGTGGTGGTAACACACAATAATAGGATCACCACTTCTATCTCGTTCTCACAAATGTAGGTTTTCTTTTTCATAACTCCCATATGCTTCTTTTTTTCACAAAGGCTACGTCCACGGGCATCAAGCTCTCCCTTATAGACCCTGAGTACGACCTCAGTACCACTCGACTAAAAGTCAATTGGTAACTCTCATATGTTATTAAAAGATCTTAATGATCAATTTTGGGAGCTTGAAATTTTCTCCGATCTAGTATAACAGTCTAGCAACAAAAGGAATATGCTGGACAGGAGCACTTTAATGTAGCAAGAAGCATTATTGTGCTCAAGTCTACAAGCTGGATCCAGCACCCTGAGTGGGTAGAGAATGCAAGATACCTTAGGGATATGCTTGAACCTTGGTATTTCCACGTTATCTGTTATTAAAGAAAGAAAATAATAATAAAAAGTTAAATTGAATCATAATACAAAAACAATTGCCAATACCTGATGACAACTCCCATTCTCTGCATTCCATAGAGAAACTTCATTGCAACCTGCTGCAACATACACAAGTGGCCTAATTGTGTTGGATAAGGAGTTATTTTGAGGAGGAACATAAATACACATTTTCTCTATGGGACACGCAACAGAATATTGCCATGAGTTGACTGGTATTCCGAACCTCAGATCCCAAAGAGTGAGCACGCCCCTAGAAGACCCAGACACAAACCAATTACCGCAAGGGCTTGCTATCAGAGAACGCGTATAACCCTCCTCAGGAATCACTTTCGTATTCCATGCATTTGAATTTTCTCTTGTATCCCAAAGGTGGATCCCACAATGTATCTGAGCTGGGAGTAGCTGTATGAGTTGGGAGTAGCTGTATGAGAAAGCAAAACAACTTCCTAAATGAAGTGGACAGCAAAAATTAAAACTTAACAACACACCTAATACTTGGTACCAAAAAAACAAAAAACACACCTAATACTAATTATTTCAATTATTTTCTATGCCATCAGATCCTATACCTCTTGCTTCTTGATAATGGTAATATTTAATGTTCATGATAAGTGCATATTTTTTGGTACATGATAAGTGCATATTGTGAACCAAAAGAAGAGTGCAAAACATATCAAAGCCTTCAGGCCACTACAATGACTAAGATGAGAAAACTCGCCCTGCAGAAAAGACGTCCATTGATGGCCTTAAAGGTGCGTTTTGTGCAACTTGCATATCCCCTCCATGTTCGTAAAATCTCTGGACATTCAGGATAATGTCAGAAATTACTGCATCAACATTTAGAAAAGAATACATCCGGATGCTAGAAAGTGATGAAAGAACAGGATGAGTGCAAAGAGTAAATGACATTAAGGGCAGGAGTGTTCAATCACTATGGCTGTCAAAAAAGGGTCTACGGTATGCAGCCTGGGGTAGCTTGCATAAAGGCTGTTTCTCTGGTTTAGAAACATGACAGGTTTGTGCGCTTCGTAGCAATTCTTACTGTTGCACTAAGGATGAAGCCAGCCTAATAGTAATATAATTGAATGTAGCAGGAAAAACTATAGCTGGAACAATTATTTACAAATTTCAAATTACGTACTACAATAGAACAATAAATTTTACAGTTGGCACTAGTTAAGGTGGTATATCTGCCAAAGCACTTTCACTAGCCCATCCTCTTTAGGCCATGAAAAGAAATAGCAACAGCAGTTAAAACCTAATACAGAGTACATCAATACTATTTCCAACAATGCGTTTAATGTTGAAGGAAAAGCTCATAGAACATCTATAGATCAAAAATATGAGGGAAAATAAATTAAGATATAAAAAACAAACCTCTGGTGCAAGATAGCAACGTATTCTTCCTCCAGTATCAAAGAAGAATGAGAAATCAGAGGGATCATCATGTGGAACATAAGTTGGTTTAAACGACGCAAAGTCAGCAAGATAAAGCCAATTCCAAGAAGTGACCAACACGTTTTCACACTTGATATCCCCTGAAACAGTTAAAACCTTGAAACCATGAACAGGAACAATAATCCTTGATTACAGTATAACAGCAACCTTAAATTATTGATCTCACTATGACAAACTCCATTATCGTGGCCTTGTTTCACTGCATAAAGCAACTAGAAAAAAATCAGAACACAAGAGCTTAGACAAAATGTGCTAATAAAATTTCTCAATTTCAATAGTACTACATAGAAAGAGATAGTTTACCTGAAAAGCTAACCATATTTTTCTCAACAAGTCTGAGAAAAGGATGTGTACTCAATCGATCATGAAGGTTATTGACAAAGTACTGCCTCAATAAATAAGCACCTTTATCTGTCTCAAGCCAAGACTATAGCATATATCATTTATAAAAGTTAAGACGCTTCCAACAGACAAAACACAATTCAAGTTAAAAGAAAACTTTTAAATCAACCCAAAGAGGAATAGTGGACACTTATTTTAGATCAGAGGGAGTATATTGTTAATGAAACGTTGTCTTAGATTCTACTTTCAGCACTTCAGCATAGGATCATCCCAATTACATCACACAATAACCTAATTACCATAATATTTCATGGATGTATATGTTTTCTCTACTTACAGTATGGTGCTCTCTGGTAGTCCACGAAGAAGATATCAAACTCGCTTAATTACTGGGCAAAAAAAAAATGAAAAAGGCAATCTTGTAACCAAGTGAACTGAATTTCCACAAGCAAAGCTTCTGTAAAGCAACTAAGCTGAGAGGTGAAGGATAACAAAAGTCACAGCATGACATCACCACCCCGTCAAAGATCTCCAGCTTGAAACCCCATCTTGCAATTTCAAGCTTTTTTGGTGGATTCCAAAAAATCTAGCAGACGAACCGAGATCGGAAAGCAAGAGAATCGAAGACCTAGCATCATGGAGTGGGCGTGAGAGAGATAGAAAGCCAGAGAGATGCTTGCCTTCCAATCGCGGAGAGAATCGACCTAGC
This sequence comes from Adenophora triphylla var. japonica, assembly GCA_022495995.1. Lineage (NCBI taxonomy): Eukaryota > Viridiplantae > Streptophyta > Magnoliopsida > Asterales > Campanulaceae > Adenophora > Adenophora triphylla. Next base: position 26,774 of record JAFEMH010007690.1, read on the forward strand.
AGACGATGCGAGAGAATCGAAGACTACTCCCTCCGTTCAATCGCAGACGAAAAATTGGCACGGGAATCAATCGCCGCGAGAGAGATGCAAAAATTTCACTGGAATCAATCCCAAAGCCGTCGAACCTAGATAGCACCCAAAAATTGGACGACCTAGCAGACGACGGAAAGTGAGTTTAAACTCTCAAAACATATCTCTAAATTAAATTTCGGGAGGGAATCAATAGCGGGAAAAATTGGGGCGTGAAACTTTTAAGATAATATCATAACAATTGGTACGGGTAGAAGTTAAAGTGTCCTAAAAAATTTATATTTGGGAGGGCAGTGGAAAAGAGTGCCAATTACTAAGCATTTGAGAGGGCAAGAGTAGAAGAGTGCCAAATACTCCTGCCTTCCCAAAAACAGGTATTTGGGACCGCATTTTAGCCCTTCCAAAAAATATTGTCACAAAAAGCCCTTTTTCTTGTAGTGGATTGAGCAAACTCCTCAAGGGTGAAGGAAGATATGCCAATGGTTGCAGCATAAGTGCAAAGAAAACGGAAGACCTGCCAATGAATTCACACAATTCAATCCTTATTTCTTTAGCAGATCACTTAGAAAAGGGCCAATTTTAAGTGTTGGCATGAGAAATAGGTATGTAAACTGCAAAGTTCAAAAAGAAGAAACTAAGCAGAAAGCAGTAGGAAAACAGCAGTACAGAAGATGGAACAAAGTTTCCTTGCGAGATTTGGAAACATATTCCTGAGTGGTGCCATTCGGTTCTGACCGCCATACACCTGCCCAGAGGCAACGTATATTTGAGTTTCTTTGGGGTAGTCCATTGCCCTGAGCATCACCGCCACTTCCCCAGGCTCAAGTGGGCAACGACCTTCTTTTCGTTTCTGTAGGGAAAGTGGCCAGAGATGGGATCCGTCCTGTAACCCAGAGAACCATGACGAAAAATACATGAAAATCATACGTGCGCAATCAACTGAAACATAAATGGTAGACTTTGGTTTATGCAAGTACTACCTCCGTCCCAAAATGAATGTCCAAAAAGTTTTTAAATTTTCTCTTGATCAAGAGCAAATTTGAATTTGTTTGAACATTCATTTTGGGACGGAGGGAGTATATGGTTTACTTTTCTCACCTTGAACCGTCGAGGCCATTCTTTCAATCTGTAAATGGCTATCAGAGCTTTCCCCATTCTGGTTCCCACAAAATCGCAGAAAGAAAGTCCTACCATCCCTTTCTCAAACCTAAGATGAAGAGCCCTGTTCAAGTAGACATCTCTTTAAGAGTTAATTGATCATGGTACTTGGTTAAGTGGAACTTCACAGGACAACACAGTAAATTCACGTACATGAAAGGATTTGAAGAGCCAGTCCGGTTTCTCATACGTGAGACTAGCTGATCAGCCATTTCTTCGATGCCAGGAAGAAACTTGAGAGCATGATAGTTAAACCTACACCTAAGCCTATTGATTTCTTGAGGAACATTATCATACCTGAAGAAAGCTGATTCATGTTAGAAATCAAGGTCCGTTATTCCTTAAAAAACACAAATGTTTGGTCCAAGGAAATTGAGGTGGCTGCTTGTCATTCAAAACTCACCCAAGTTGATCTACAAAAGGTTTTAAGGACATTATCTTCTTCTCCTTGACCCGAGGCAAAACGTTGTCGATGTAGAATTGTGCAGGAGCATACTTGGGAATGTTCTTCACCGTCCGTCTATCATGCATTAACAAAAACTCTTAGAAAAACATACGAAGTCGAGAACACAGTAGTCTCAAAGGTTCAAAAACAGACACCTTATTCCCAGAGATTCTTTGGCTTTGCCTAAACCAAAATAAAATTTGACCAAGTTCTTTGATAAGATGATTAAATTCACAGCATAAGTCAAAATAAAGGAAAACCTCTTAGGTGAGTTAGAACATGCTGAGTGTTCATACAAGAATTTTCTAGCCCTAATCCATCCTCTAATTAAAAAAATCATCTGTAAAGGTTTGTAGAAACTTGGCCATATGTTTGTATGTAAGAGAAAGTGAGAGAGAGAGAAAGAGAGAGAACCTTATACTTGTAAAGAGCTCCGTTTTGTCTGTAAACCATGTAGGAATATCACGAACTATTTGTACATCATCCTTTAAGTAGTCAATGAAATGATCAACATCAAATATGTGCTCAAACTTTCTGCAACATTTCATAAACTAGTGAGAAAAGAGAAGATTTGGGATATTGTCGAAGACTTGTAGCAGAAAAATATAAACAAAGAGATTTCACTATGTATTGGAAGAAGAAGTGCATTCAGTAATAAGATCACCGTTAATGATTATGCTAAAATTGATCCCATATTAACAAAGAAAGCAACTAAATTGATGTTTGAAACTTAAAGAAATTTACTTTTAAAAAAAAATAGTTTCTTAGCCAACTTGACCTTCATCTAAAATATTGACTTCCATATGAAAATAACATAATTTGGAAGCTTTGATTGGATGATTATGCAACTATCATGTATTTACATAGATTCGATTATCAGCTCATGATTAAATAAGTAACATTTTATCTTCTTAAATTAAAGGGTCTCTTGTATCTGTAACATATCTCACAATTATTAACAATTGTTCACAATTAAGTAAAATACAATTCACTTCTAATGGTTCCAATTGAAAACAAAAAATCAAAACAGTTTAGGTAAAGTAACTCACGTTTGGTCTTTCCAGATCTGGTCTTGCTTTAATACCGGCAAAATAAGAGTAGCATTCATTATTTTTGCTACAGCAACAGCATTGCATATCTGCATGCGAACACGCGCAATTATATTGAAGGCTTTAAAGATTTGTGAACCTTGTCTTACACAACTGGCAGTCAACAATTGAAAAGAATATCATAGAGTTGTGGCGACCAATAAAATAATTCAGAGGATCTATCTCATGTAAGCAAATGCACGCAATAATTGTAACATTGACCCTTCATGAGAGCAAATATCATAGGCCACGCAAAAAGCCAAATTTTGATAGGCTTCACAGATTTCCATTCTTCAACTATTCAAGCATGAGATGTTGATAACCAAATAAGATGTTTGTTGGTAAGGAAAATATAGAGATCTGCTAAGCAAGAACCGGTTGTCCAATCCTGAAAGGAGGCAAAAGCCTGAATCATAGCTGACACACCAAAAATTTCATTCAGTCGCTCCCCTCGTTTATAAAAAGAAGTTACAATGACCGTGGAAAAAAAATATAGAATAAAACCGGCATCTGATTCTGCAAGTGGATAGATGGATTCAGTACGAGCTATTTGAATCTTCTTGTGTATGTATCTCTCCTCTCTCCCACCCCCCACCCCAAAAAAATAAATAAAAAAAATTACATTTATAAATCTCTCTCTGTGCATTTAGTACGTTGTACTTACCAATTCTCGCTCTCATCCAGTAAATTATATGTTATTTATCAGTAAAGGCGAAGACAACTTTTACTTCTAGTAAAGAGTTATTCTTTTCTTTTGGTGGTTTCTCCAAGGAATGCATGCATTCTCTGCATGCTGATCACCAACATAAATACTCCCTCCGTCCTGGAATTATCTTCCTACTTTTTTCATTGTTAACAGTTAACATGAAGGTACGTTGAGCAATAATTTTAGGTTGTTTAAGTTATTCTAATGAAAATCTGAAAATTGTTATCGGTAGTATTTATATCAATAACAAGTTATGATTTTTCATTAGGATTTTTAAAATAACATAAATTTATTGCTCAAAGAACCTTCGCATTGACAACAAAAGAAATGGGACATAGGTTGTCAAACAATTCTTTATTTCTTGAAACCAATGGGGAAGCAATTGCCCATTTCTGGCTAGCATACAGCAAAATCCTTTCTAACCTCCCAGCTTCTTCCTTCCTCCATTCTCTCCAGCCAAAGAATGATAAGGTATCTCGGAATATACTGTATAAAATCAATGTTTGGTAGGATCCCATCCTCTTAGTCCACTAATCTTAGATGTTACTACAGCTTTTATAAACCTTCAAGGAACGTGAGTGGAGAATCTAAGGTTTTAAGGGAAAAGAAAATTTTAACGTCAATAGACACCCTTCTATTAAGTTATAATTCATCACAAAAAGAAGAGGAAAGAAAATATTCTAAACTAAAGAGAGATAACACCACCAACAACAACAAGTTAGTCCCAAAATGATTTGGGGTCGGCTAACTAGAATCATCATATGGAATCGTCAAAGAAAAGAGGTGGGTGAAAAAATGAGAGATAAGATATCGAAAACCTACAGCAATTCTTTGCTGGTTTAGGCCACCCATCGAAAATCTACAGCAATTCTTTGCTGGTTTAGGCCACCTTCTGCATATATAAAAATATATCCATTTGTTTCATTTGCATCATGGAGATCTGAAAAAAACCCGAGAAAAATTAGCAGGCTGTAAAGGCATGAACAGGAAGAATGAGTCTAAAGTCAGAAGTCAAATGTATGGTTTAGGTCATAGAAAGATGAAGGGTACATGCTTATAATCCCTTCTAATAAAGACAACTTAATTATAGATATTCTTCTGCATTCCAAAAACTTCACATGCGCAAAAACCATGAGAATGTGGCTCCAGGAAAAAAGATCAGTAACTTTATTCAAATACATATACAATAGTTCGTTGATGGGGTAAAAGTTTCAAAGTGGTATATAGTACTCCCTCCGTCCCAGAGTAAGAGTCCTACCTAGAGTTTGCAAGCTTATTAAGAAAACATTTAGAAATGAGTAAACAATTACATGTGGGTTGATGACATAATAGTCCAAAACACTATTTATAAGTCAAGTGGGTAAAAAAGGTTAGTTAAGTATTGGTTTCTTTGTAATTCTACAAAAGGATGAGGATTGAGGACATATAGTCCAAAACATTATTCATTATTTGCCATAATGGGAATAAAGAAAAATTGGACTCTTATTCTGGGATGGACCAAAAAGGAAAGTAGGGGTCTTACTCTGGGACGGAGGAAGTGTTTTATTTATTTATTTTATTTTATTTTGAGGAAGGGGGGTCTTTACACTTCAGCAGTGTCGAAAACCTAACTCCACACTATATTATTTAGAGAATGTCTATAAGAAACCAATATTCTAAGTGGATGGATAGTAGGAAACGTGATAAATTCAGCATGCTTAACCAAAAACCCAGGTATGAAGTAAGATGCATATTCACCCAATTTATGTTATTAACTTCTAAGTGTTAGAGGTGCAGAATTATGTGTGTAATATTATAAGGAATGTCTCCTCCCCGCAGAGGATTGATCCATTTTTTACAAAACCATATAAAGAACTTATTTTGGATGCAAATGCAAGTACAATAAAGAAGAAAACCTGGCAAACTTACACCTACAAGTTAAAACCTTTGGGACATTTAGATTCTAATTAGAAGAGTACATGTTCCCAATCATTTTCCATCTTGAGCTCTACATGCCATATCCAAATATAACATGAATATTTCTGTATAAGCTCACCTACGACTTCTCTTGTTCTTATATAAGAAGTAACTAACTGAACAATGCCTTCCCAGTAACTCTGAAATTGGTATATTAATGCTATATAGTTTTAGCATAGGTGTGGTGTTACCTGAAATTGTACCACTACGACGCTCAGCGCAAGGCTTCCAAGAAGTGGTGGTTGATATAGGATTCTCCCACAGAGAGGGAGTTTCTTTAACCTAATTAAGAAATGGAAATTATGCATAACAAAGAAAGATACTTTAAACGGTAAGTCATACTTTCTAGAGAAAATTAACTAAATCTCCAATTGCTTACCCGTGGACAGTGAAGAACAATGCCCTCTTTTGTGTACAAGTATTGAGCATTCTACAATCAATTGAAAAGGAGTGGAAATGAGCAACTGTAAGATCTTAAAATGCTTGTACTTTTGAGGCGATGACCAGTTATTAATCACACCTTCCCCTAAATAAGTAGCAGGCAGAAATTACATCTAAGCCAAAGTCAAAGATGCTGAGAATGAATAAGACTTGCTGAGAAGTGTAAGATAAATAAAGACCTTCCATTAAGAACTTCATAGTCAATAAAAGTCTACCATTCTCAGCAATGCACCTCTATTTGTTTAGATGCATATCATGCACCAAAGTAGAAGAGTAAAGTAAAAGGAAAAAACTTTGACTTAATATGTTATGATGAAGCATAAAATAAGTCAATTCAACTCAACCAGGTAAGAAACTACGGTTCTCGTGCTCTAATTTTGGAGTAGACCTTTTCCTCCCTAACTTTCCATGGAGCATCACTAACCATTTCAAGTAGGACAGAGGATTTCGCCTCATGCTGAACCCCCAAAATAAGTATTTGTTGGCTATCATTTTCATGTGTGCAGCTTTAAGTCATCCACATTCTCCGGTGAAATACAAGATAAGCATGCATATTCTATAAAGTCTGCAGATTATTCTTGACCACCGCTTACTCAAACCCAAAGAAAACCTATTTTTAATCTAATTGTGAGTTTCTTGCATGCATTTCTTCAAACCAAGGTTCTAAAATGATAACCTTAGACATTTTTACTACGTCATCCTGAAATTCGAGAATGACATTAGCAATTTCCCAATAAGTTGCACCAAACTTGCAGTCAACGGACTACAACAAGATTTTTTGTTAGCATGCCTCTAAGTGAAACAAAAGCTGCATTTCTCAATAATCAGGACTTCTAAGTGAAAGCAATTTATTGGTAGCTAATAATGCACAATCTGTCTGGATTAAGTGTACGGTCAAAGCAAGAATTGCAGGAAATGAGAGCAGTAAAATGCCCACATTATTCACTCGCCGGCAAATGTTACTCTGGAATTACAATTTGACTCAGTCAATATGAGATTTGGAAACATATTCCTGAGTGGTGCCATTCGGTTCTGACCGCCATACACCTGCCCAGAGGCAACGTATATTTGAGTTTCTTTGGAGTAGCCCATTGCCATGAGCATCACCGCCACTTCCCCAGGCTCAAGTGGGCAACGACCTTCTTTTCGTTTCTGTAGGGAAAATGGCCAGAGATGGAACCCGTCCTGTAATCCAGAGAACCATGACGAAAAATACATGAAAAGCATACATGCGCAATCAACTGAAACAATCCAACAACCAAAAACAGAGAGACTATAAAATAAAAAAATTCACCTTCCAAGCACCATAACAATCAAAACAAGAAACAAGAACTACGAAATTTGAATCAAGAAATTTAAACCCTAACCCCTAATTGCTGAATTGCCTTGACATAAAGGCATGAATGAACCTTTCAAAAATAACAAGTACTCACCTATTAGGGTTTAAATCGATCAATTGCGAGGTAGAGTTGGATCGCCATTAGCTCTTGATAATATGTTAGCGTACATAGCTGATGTCAAGTAACGCAGCGGAACCAAAACGAACAAAACAAAAGTTGAATAATTCCTCGTCAAAGGATCTTAAACAACCAAAATAACGAACAATTCAAAGGGAACGTTCGACCTCTTCGAATCCACGAATAGGGTTTAACAAGCCAATAATGACTCCCAAGCAAGAACTCAGTTTGCAAAGCAAAACTTGATTCAATAATAAAAGAAAACGTGTGTTTTTAAGAATCCAATCTAAGTATTTATATGACCCCCCTTAAACTGATTTAACCTAGGCAAAAACGGACTAAAAAAAATACCCAAAATACTCCTAATTAAAAAGGAAACGAGAAACCTAAATATAAAAGGAAACGACATCTTCACGTCGTCAGATCTCCTTCAGCGCGAGGCGCCCGCCTGGTAGTAGCCGAGGCGCCCGCCTCAAACACCGCAACATCGGCCTTGGTTGGATCCTCTTGAGGCGCCCGCATGCACAAGGATGAGGCGTCCGCCTCAAGATCATAAAAATCCTCACCATCCTCGGTAATTGATGCGCACGCCTGGAAGTTCTTCAGGCGGCCGCCTGGTTTGATTCCGCCTGCTACCTCCATCGCATGGTTGATTCCTCCTGCTACCTCCCTCGCATGAACCACCAATGCCTTCCCTACATCATTTTCCCCCACTTTAAAAGGATTCGTCCCTGAATCCACATCTCTATATAAAGGATCATCCGGGTAAAAATCAACCAAATCTGATACATTGAAAGTAGGCGAAATATTCCAACCAACCGGCAAATCCACCACATACGCATTGTCATTTATCTTCTTCACCACTTTGCACGGGCCAATCTTCTTCGGATGCAGCTTGCTATATGTTCCTTGAGGGAAACGTTCCTTTCGTAAATGAACCATAACCATATCCCCCACAGAAAACACCTTTTGACGTCGTTTCCGATCTGCAGCTTCCTTGTACTTTGCATTGGACTCTTCAATGTTCCTTTTCACCTCAGCTTGCACAGAATCAACCATCTCCGCCAGATTTTTCGCAGCAACACTGTATCCCGGTAAACTAGGCAACGGAACCAACTCCAAAGTATGAGTAGGAGCCCTCTGATAGACTATTTCGAACGGAGACATCTTTGTAGTTCGATTGGTCATGTTGTTGAAGGCAAATTCCGCAGTAGCCAACACCAAATCCCACTTCTTGGGATGATCACTACACAAACAACGGACCATGCTACCCAAAGTTCGATTCACCACCTCTGTTTGGCCATCGATGCAACGGATGAAAAGAAGCTGCTAAATTGTAAACTGTACCAAAAATCTTCCAAAGAGTACGCCAAAAGTGGCGAGGAACTTCGTGTCACGATCGAGAGGTAATAGTCTTTGGAACCCCATGCAAACGAACAATTTCCTTGAAAAACAACCCCGCAATATGCGCGGCATCGTGATCTTTCTACACGGAATAAAATGAGCCATCTTCGAAAAACGATCCACCACAACAAACACTGAATCATTGGACCTTTGAGTACGAGGTAACCCAAGCACAAAGTCCATAGAAATATCCACCCATGGCTTATCAGGAACCGGCAAAGGAGTATACAACCCCGTATTTTGTATTCGCCCTTTATTCGTGCGGCACACCATACACTTCTGCACAATCTTGTAGGTATCTCTCCGGATTTGTGGCCAAAAGTACTTCTTCGTAACTAACTCAACTGTCTTGTCACGCCCATGATGTCCATCTCTATGAATCTCATAAATAAGACTCTCACGGACAGAACCCTGTGGAATACATAACTTGTCCATGAAGAACAAAAAACCATCTTGCAGCAAAAATAAGCTAGCTTGAACACCATCACGACACTTGGCCCAAGCATCTGCAAAATCAACATCAGTCTCATACAAGTCCTTCATACACTCAAACCCGATAACCACATTCTTCATAGTAACTAACAAATGTGCCCGACGACTCAAAGCATCCGCAACCTTATTAGTCTTCCCACTCTTGTGTTTGATAACAAAAGTAAAGCTTGTAAATAAGCCACCCAACGAGCATGCATACGTGAAAGAGATTTCTGACCATTCATATACTTCAAAGCCTCATGATCAGTATGAAGAATAAACTCACGATGCAATAAATATTGCTCCCAATGTTTAATAGCCTGAACCACTGCATAAAACTCAAGCTCATAAGGTGTCCACTTCCGTTTAGCCTCCTCCAATTTTTGACTCATGAAGGCAACCGGCCTCTTCTCTTGAATCAAAACAGCCCCTATCCCAATCACAGAAGCATCCGTCTCAAGCTCGAAAGGCTTAGAAAAATCCGGTAAAGCTAGTAAAGGAGCACTAGTCAATTTCTCCTTAATTAGAGCGAAGCTAGCATCCGCTTCATCACCCCAATGGAAACCACCTTTCTTCATACATTCGATGTCAGCCACAATGGAACTAAAGTCGCGAATAAAACGACGATAAAAAGTAGCCAAGCCATGAAAGCTACGTACCTCGCTAACAGTAGTGGGAGTAGGCCACTCTCGAATAGCCTTTATCTTGTCTTCATCAACTTGGATACCCTCCGCAGAAACAATGTATCCCAAGAATAATAATTTATCAAGCATAAAACAACACTTCTTGAGATTTATAAACAATTCATTCTCCCTCAATGCCTGCAAGCAACATTTGTAAATGCCCAACATGTTCCTCCTCCGTCTTGCTAAAAATCAAGATATCATCAAAATAAACAACCAAAAACTTACCATTGAAGGGCTTCAATACTTGATTCATCAAACGCATGAAGGTACTAGGTGCATTTGATAAACCAAACGGCATCACCAACCATTCATACAATCCCTCTTTGGTCTTGAAGGCTGTTTTCCACTCATCACCCGGGCGAACACGTACTTGGTGATATCCACTCTTTAGATCAATTTTAGAAAATATCTTAGCACCACGAAGCATGTCTAGCATATCATCAAGACGAGGAATGGGAAAACGATACTTAACCGTAATTTTATTAATAGCCCGACTGTCTACACACATACGCCAAGTTCCATCTTTCTTAGGGACCAATAGAGCCGGGACTGCACAAGGGCTCAAGCTCTCCTGAATATAACCCTTCTTCAGTAAATCCTCCACTTGCTCCTTCAAAATCGCATGTTCAGCCGGACTCATTCTATAATGAGCTAGATTAGGTAGAGATGCACCCGGAACCAAGTCAATGTTATGCTGAATATTACGCAAGGGAGGCAACCCTGCAGGCAGCTCATCAGGCATAACATCACGATACTCATGTAACAAAGCCTCCAAAGACTTGGGAACCAAACAAACTGAACCGGACACACCCTTTCTTACCACCGCAAAAACACATGTAGCTTCATCAAGATCACTCAAAAATTCATTAGCAGTGCAAAGAGAAACAATAGGCTTCTTCATCTTCTTAACATAAGGATCTCTATCCCGTAAAGGACACAAGTTAAAACGTGCACCATCCTTCTTAAACTGCAGAATATTATCTCTCCCCTTATGTACTACATCAAGATCAAATTGCCACGGCCTCCCCAACAATAAATTGCAAGCAGTCATATCAATAATGTCACAGAGAATAGCATCCTTATAACGACCTATAGAAAGGAACAAGACATTGTTCGTGTACCTTAATCTTGCCGACGGAATTGATCCACCCAACGAATAGGGTGTAGGATGGGCCAGGATCTCCAATTTCAGCTTGTCCACCAAATCACGAGCCACCAAATTCTCACTGCTCCCACTGTCAACAATGATCTGAATATCGAAGTCTTTCACCTTCCCCTTGGTGCGAAAAATGCTGTGCCTAGCTGGATCCTCCTCCTCCTTCGGCGTAGTCAACATAAGTCTATTAACTACGAAAGACCCATGCTCTTCCACACCCTCGTCATCACCATTGGGATCCTCCCAATATTCCGGACCATCTTCCTCCTCTCCGTCATCACCGGTATCATCACGATCCACCATATTAGTACTCTTACGGAGGTGACAACTACTAGAAATATGCCCGGTTTGCCCACACTTAAAACACTTGTTACCAAAAGTTTTGGCGTAAGGGTTAGTGTTTTGTTGACCGGTAGGATTATTGGGCTTTCTAGTTTGTGTCGGTGACTAGGCTGCGGGAACATCATTCTTCTCCTCAGACGCCTTAGCACCAATAGCATGTGTCTTATCTTGAGCCAAACTCTTGCTTAGGAATAAGAACCTCCAAAGTTCCTAACAATAGGGCGAGGTCTAGAAAGTTGCTTCTCTACCGTTGTAGCCCTGTCAATTGCGTCCTCCAAAAATTCATGAGCATGCAACTCCACCACATCTCTGATGTTGGCACGAAGGCCGATGCGAATCTCGAAGCTTCTGAACATCCGACTCTCCCAAATCACAACGAGCCGATAGAGTATGGAATTCATGCGAATATTCCGCCACACTTTTCGCCCCTTGTCTACACTCCAAGAATTTTTGATAGATAACATGACCATAATTCTTGGGTAGAAAACGCTGACGCAAAGCTAGCCTCATCTGTGGCCATGTCTGAATTGGCTCCCGAAACTCCCTACGCAATTGATTACTCAGTTGCTTCCACCACGCAGAAGCACCCCCACGCAGCTTATAGGCTACATATGGCACCTTCCTGTCCTCCGGAATACTCATCAACGTGAAAAATTTCTCAACCTCTTCTAACCAGTCCGAAAATTCGATCATATTCAAATCACCCGAAAAAGATGGTAAATCAGCCTTAATTTTCGGTAATTGTTCATGAAAATTATTACCTTCTCTTCTCCCATGGTTTCTATCACCACCCGGCGGTTGAACTCGACGGCGGCCCTCCCCTCGATCTTCCGGTTCAAACTCAACGTCATCTCTGTGCCCGCGATTTCCTTCAACCCTCAAACCGCGCAAAGCCTCCAAAAGTTCAGCATGTTGGCGATCTTGGATTGCTGCACGCTCCGTAGCTTGTCGCTCCATACGATCAAGGATCGCTATAACCGCAGCTTGGTTATCAACGTTGTTACCACCGTTGTTTCCCGCCATCTCTTCCAAGGATCAACTCTGCTCTGATACCAATTGATGTCAAGTAACGCAGCGGAACCAAAACGAACAAAACAAAAGTTGAATAATTCCTCGTCAAAGGATCTTAAACAACCAAAATAACGAACAATTCAAAGGGAACGTTCGACCTCTTCGAATCCACGAATAGGGTTTAACAAGCCAATAATGACTCCCAAGCAAGAACTCAGTTTGCAAAGCAAAACTTGATTCAATAATAAAAGAAAACGTGTGTTTTTAAGAATCCAATCTAAGTATTTATATGACCCCCCTTAAACTGATTTAACCTAGGCAAAAACGGACTAAAAAAATACCCAAAATACTCCTAATTAAAAAGGAAACGAGAAACCTAAATATAAAAGGAAACGACATCTTCACGTCGTCAGATCTCCTTCAGCGCGAGGCGCCCGCCTGGTAGTAGCCGAGGCGCCCGCCTCAAACACCGCAACATCGGCCTTGGTTGGATCCTCTTGAGGCGCCCGCATGCACAAGGATGAGGCGTCCGCCTCAAGATCATAAAAATCCTCACCATCCTCGGTAATTGATGCGCACGCCTGGAAGTTCTTCAGGCGGCCGCCTGGTTTGATTCCGCCTGCTACCTCCATCGCATGGTTGATTCCTCCTGCTACCTCCCTCGCATGAACCACCAATGCCTTCCCTACATCAATAGCAGACTGACAGAGAGCTAAGGAAATAACGATCGAATACATAGAATTAATAGAATTAGGGTCCGCTCCCGAGTTTGATTTTGCACGGAAAGTGAAAGAAAAGGGAGGAAATGGGGGAGGATTTCTGTTGTGCTGGTGCTCCTGAGCTTTGGTTGGAGGGGAAGGGAAGGAGAAGGTGGGAAATGGTGAGGCTCATTTCCCTCCAAAGCAATCACCTCAAAAATGGGGGGAAACGGAAGGAGGGAAACAGATTAAAGAGATAATTTTTCATAATTTCAATCTTACCCTTTCAGATGTGAAGGTTTTGACCGGAGAGAGGGAGTTGGAGAGGTCGCCGGTGAGGGTGGATTGTTGTTGCCGGCGAACTGGTTGAGGGCGCCGGTTGATTGGGGCGAGGTTACAGGTTGATTGAGGCGAGAATTAGATTTGATTGAGGTTTGAGGGAGGATTGGGAGAAGGTTTTGAGAGAAATTGGTATAGTATGATGAGTTGAAAGGGGTATTATGGTTATTAGTTTTATTTTAGTTCGATAAATCAAACAATTTAGTAGCTAATTTAACATTAATTATGTCTCCTTTTTATATATAATAGACGAACATGTAATGTGCTTTTTTTTGAACATGTCTTTTTTTTTTAATTGGTAATATATTTTTGTAAATTATTTCATGATTGCAAATAATATGTGGACGTTTATTATTCTTATTTATTATTATTATTATTATTATTATTATTATTATTATTATTATTATTATTATTATTATTATTATTATTATTATTATTATTATTATTATTATTATTATTATTATTATTATTATTATTATTATTATTATTTTGCCATTTTTACATGAGAAATAATAAATTTATAAAAATACGTGTAGTAAAATATTGTCACCTCATTTTATATTTATTATTTTGTTAACTTTTTTGTCGCATTAGCATTGCCCTTTTTACTTTGTTTTCTTGGGATCATGAAAATGTTGATTCTAAATAGAAAAAATAAATTAGGAACATTTTTGTTCCTATTAAATTGGATCTGAAAAAGTGAATGATATAGAAAGAGATGGAGAGTATGATTTTTGTTGAAGGGGTGAGTAATTAATTGTTTTAGGTTAATTTAATGAGTTTCTCTTCCTTCTATTTTCTATTTTCTTCTTAATATGTTAATCTAACAATAATTATTAACAATAATTATGTCCCATGTTAGTATATGATAGTAATAGACAAACATTTAATAGATTTTTTTCCCTAATTTTAGTAGCTAAACCAACATTAATTATGTCCACTTCTTATATATAATAGACGAACATTTAATGTATTTTTTTTTTTTTGAAACATGTATTTTTTTATATATAAGAGATGGAGAGTAGGATTTTTGTTAAAGGGGTGGGTACTGATTAAATTAATTGATGATAATTGAAAATTTCATTTCATGTAATTTGTGTGTTTGGAGAATCACTGGAGTCAAGAGTTCCAAATTGCAGTTGAAGAGAAAGATTTGGAGACTTATCACTAAATTGATTACGCTTTCCCAATCGTTCGCGAAACTAAGTGATACTGTGGGCAAATTATGCACATATCACGTTCAATACACAATAAATATGTTTTACATAAAAAAATATGCGTTCAATTCCATAGCATTGAAGAATGGATGTCAAATTTAATTATTACTGAATAGAACGGAAATTTACTTATAAAACACGCTTCGTCCAATCTAACTATGCCTTAAATATATTTTTATTTTAGTGACCTTCAATCTGCTATTTTTACTAATAATATAGTTTTCAAAAAAGTGTTTTTCAATGTACACACACATTTCTATTTCCTGTTATATTTGTATGAATTATCGTCAATATGTGTTAATAGCTGTCCGTGCATCGCACGGGGGTATTGCTAGTACTATATTAAAAGCAAGAAAGAAAGGGGTTAAAATGAAAATTTTGCACTCAAAAACGTCAATATCAAGTGGTTAAATTTGGAAATTTGTCAAGGGTATTTTAGTCATTTATGTTCGTGGTATAAATGTAGATATTAGACATTGAAATCAACATCAAGTGCTTTTGATTGGATGCATGAATCTACGAAATTTTTTTCCTCCAAATTCTTTGACCTCAATTATTTTATAATAAATTAATTAAAAAAAATTTACACCAAAATTCATAATTTTTTTCCTGTACAAATAGAGACTAATTTCATTTGATTCGGACACAGAAAAAAAATCCTCTTTCTTGAATATAAATCAGATATTTTATAATAAATTATTTTTTTTCCACCTAAAATCATTAAAAAAATTCCTCCAAAAATAAATACGACTTTCATTTGATTCGAACACAAAAAAAATCCTCTTCTTTGAAGTGTATGTCAATATTCTAAAAAATAAATGTAGTATAAATAGGTAGTTTGAAAGAGGGAGGGGAAGAAGTGGGATGAGTTTGATGAAGGAGTGTAGTGTTTGGGAAAAAAAATTCATTTAACACATTGTTAGTTATTTTTGGATTTTGATTTTTCTTCTCAAAATTAAATAAGTTAAATTGAAAAAGAATATTATAATTTTGTTCATGATGAGTTAATGTAAACAAATATGATATTTATTTAAAAAAAATCCTCTTTTTTGAATATAAATCATATATTTTATAATAAATTATTATTTTTTAATTTTTTTTCAACAAAAATCGTAAAAAAATACCTCCAAAAATAGAGACTATTTTCATTCAATTTGGACACAAAAAAAAATTATCTTCTTTGAAGTGCATGTCAATATTCTAAAAAATAAAGATAACATGAATTGGTATTTTGAAAGAGGGAGAGGAAGAAGTGGGTTGGGTTTGATGAGGGAGTGGATTGTTTGGGGAAATTTTTTTCATTTAACACAATTGTTAGTTTTTTTAAGATTTTGATTTTTCTTCTCAAAATTAAATAAGTTAAAATTAAAATGAATATTATAATTATGTCCATGATGAGTTAATGTAAATAAATATGATATTTACTTATTATTATTATTGTTCGTATACTAATAAATGATATTTATTTTTTTGTTTACAAAATTAATTATTTGATTGTTACATTGATGGAAGAATATTTTTCTGAATCGTGACATATATATATATATATATATATATATATATATATATATATATATATATATATATATATATATATATATATATATATATATATATATATATATATATATATATATATATATATATATATATATATATATATATATATATATAGAGAGAGAGAGAGAGAGAGAGAGAGTTGAAATTAAATATCTCTACATCTATAGAGTTTCAATCATTCGAAATAGAAAAATATTTATTTATTTAAGTCACTATTAGATTTATACATAATATATTTTTCTTTTCAAATGATTAAGATAATTATGTATGTATAATTGATTAAATGGGGAAGAGATATGAAATATATATTTTAGGGGTGAAATGGAATTACTCTGTACATATATTATGAAGATAAAGTCTATTTGGTGATGTTTTTTTTTCTTTAATTGATTGTAATAAAATTTGTTTACAAAATTAAATACTTGATTGTTACATTGATGGAAGGATGTTTTTCTGAATTGTGACATATATATATATATAGTTGAAATTAAATATCTCTACATATATAGAGTTTCAATCATTCGAAATAAAAAAATATTTACTTATTTATTTATTTAAGTCACTATTAAATTTATACATAATATATTTTTCTTTTCAAATGATTAATATAATTATGTATGTATAATTGATTAAATGGGAAAGAGATATGAAATATATATTTTAGAGGTGAAATGAGATTACTTTGTACATATATTATGAAGATAAAGTCTATTAGGTTGTAAGAACCCGAAAATTTTAAACTTTTAATTTAATTATTTTATTAGAAAATAATTAATTTAATTACAATTATTAATTAACATTTAATAATTGGACCATTATTGGAGTAATTAAATGGATTGGATGACTAAACAAATTGGGCTAGTTAGGTGGGCTTGTGGAGTTAAGTTGGCCCAAGAAGAACAATATCCAAATTATAAATAACTAAAACCCTTCTTAATTTCCCATAACTCTCATAATTTACAAAAGAAAAAAATTAAAACCCTAACCCTACACCAATTCGACAGCCGCAAGGAGGAGAGGGGAGTCAGCCGATTTCTTGATCTCTCCGTCTTAGCCAAAAATCAAGGTAATGTAATTCCCTACAATCCAAAATTCGTTTCATTCAATTTGGTTAAGTATTGAATTTTCTATGATTATTTGAAGTTAGAAGTAATTAAAGATTATAAATGCTTGTTCTTGGGGTTTTATAATTGATTTGATGATTATAATGATGGGAAAATCTAGGGTTGATGATTAGGAGTATAACCTAATGATAAATCGTAAATCTTGAATAATAATGATATGAAACATGAATCATTAATATGTAAAAATCATTAATTATGATTTTAGGTTGAATTAAAATATCATGTTAATGATTCTTGGAGGAAAAGATGAAATAAAAATCATGGTTGGATTTACCCTGGGCGGCTGCATGATCAGGATGATGTTTAGGTATGTTTTGATTGAAATCGTTAAGCTTTTGGTTATTTTAAAAAGTTCACAGTTAAGTTTCAAACTGAAAAGGACTAAACTGAATAGTTTATAGGCTGAAACCATTAAAATTCTGACCTTACAGTCAGGAATTAGCTGGAAAACCTAACTGAAGGACTAAGCTGCAAAGTCCAAAATTTCAGGAGGACCAAACTGTAATTAATTGAAAGTCGAGGGACTATTCTGTAATTAATAAAAAATTGAAGGACTATTTCGTAATTATCTATAAGTTGAGGGACTATTTGGTAATTATCAAAAAGTTGAGGGACTATTTTGTAATTACCTAAAAGTGGAAGGACTAGTTTGCAATTACCCAAAAGTTGAGGGACCTATTCGCAAGTCCTTGAAAGTTGAAGAGTTATTTCGTAAATACCTAAAAGATGGAGGGCCTTTTAATAATTAGTCAAAAGTAGAAGGGCTTAAGTAGAAATTCTAAAAGAGGAAAGTTTGCTTTAGAGTTAAGAGTTATGAAAAGAATAGAAAAGAGAACAACCTTATATAAAAATCAACCTATTAATAGGAAAATACAAATCCAGGAATAATGGAATTCCCAACTATGGAAAGTTTCCAAAAATAGAAACTTTCCCAAACTTAGAAGATTACTAAATAAAGAAAGGAAAGAAGTTAAATTATAACGCATGAGGTTTAACTAAGTAGAGATAGTTAACGACAAATGTGAGATACTTGGAAATTTCTCTTTCGTGGTTGTAGATACGCGGGAAGAGTTGTCGAGAAGTTAGACCAAGGTAAGGGATTACGCTCCTTAGCATTTGATTGTTTCATATCCTTTGTGTTAGGATTCTAAAAGTTTCATAAAGTATATACTACCAAGTGGCCGGTAGTGATTTGTACTCCCTCGTTATGAACGTTTTTTGAATATCTTACCATAGATGCGTTTTGTTCAATGTGTGTCTATGTAAATTGAAATTGACTTATGTGTTCTCGTACCATGAACACTATGTGTATATGATGTTAAATGAGTCCAATTGATAAGGACTTTATATGTTTGGGGTCGTTACATTGAAATGACCTAAGGCCTAAACAGATTGAAATGGTCTCAAAGTTAAATAAATTGGTCTAAACAGATTGAAATGACATCACTATAGAAGGAAGTGATCTAAATTTTATAGATGTGATTATCATGATGCATCAGAATAAGGGGGCGCTTTGATAATAGTGTAAGAGAACCTTATTCAACGATTGCCTGAAAAGGTGTATCGGAGTCGGAGTCGCCTAGATGCAAGATGCAAAAGTACTTGGAATTGACGGTCAAGTGTGTGTAAAGTTCTATATGTTATTTGTAAAAGTGTCACTACTTGTTATTTGAAAATGTATCCTTCTTTGACATTCTCAGTACCTAAACTATTTATTGTACCTGTTATCCTTTCATTGATATACTGTTAAACTCCGTTCGTTCCGATCGTCTCTTCTTAGAAACCGAAGAGACCCCGTATGAACTTACTGAGCTTTGTTCGCTCACTCTTTCATATTCTTTTCCCTCCCAGGTAATAAATGATTGGAGAGGATTGGCTGCGTATTGATGGATTAGCGGCTTTTAGAGTTCAAATAATTATTTTAGAACATCAAGTATTTTTGAGCTAGTGGTTTGTACTAGCCGTAGAGATTGTTACCGTTTTCAGCATTTAAGTTTATTTCAAATAGTGGTTAGTATTTTGAATTATGATTTTAGTAGCCGTTGGAGGCTATTCTATTATTAAATTAAATATTATTATTATGTATGGAAATTGGGGTCGTTACATAGGTGATGTTTTTTTTTCTTTAATTGATTGTAATAAATTTTGTTTACAAAATTAAATATTTGGTTGTTACATTGATGGAATGATGTTTTTCTGAATTGTGACATACAGTATATATATAGAATTGAAATTAAATATCTCTACATATATAGAGTTTCAATTAGGGATGGCCAAAATCGATTCCGAGCCCGATTCCGGTTTGGCAAAAGGGTGAACCTTAACCGACCCTTGCTTACCCCGGATCTGGTTCCGATTACCACAATCCGGTTTCGGTTCCGGTTCCGGTGCGGTTTCAGTCAATAATGAATAAAGAAGCTAAAAATTATTGAAAAACAAGGAATTTTCGGTCCGATTCCGGTTTCGGTCTGGTTCAACATTTATGTGAACCTTAACCGGCCCTTATCCAAAACGGTTCCGGTTACCCCGGTTCCGATTTTCGTGGCTGTTCATGGTGGTTCCGAGCTTTTTCGGTCCGGTTTCGGTTCGGTTTTTTTGGGTCCGGTCCGGTCCGGTTTGGCCATCCCTAGTTTCAATCATTCGAAGTAAAAAAATATTTACTTATTTATTTATTTAAGTCACTATTAGATTTATACATAATATATTTTTCTTTTCAAATGATTAAGATAATTATGTATGTATAATTGATTAAGTGAGGTTGAGATATGAAATATTTTAGGGGTGAAATGAGATTACTCTGTACATATATTAAGAAGATAAAGTCTATTAGGTGATGTTTTTTTTTCCTTTAAATGATTGTAATAATCTTTGTTATAAGTTAAAAGATAGAACTACTATTGATGTTTGAGTTGAACTTTCGACGTTTGTGTAGTATCGTCTATTATATTATTGTGAATGCAGTTGATTTGTCGTTTGATAAAAAAATTATTAACAAAAAGTAGATATAATTTTTCAGTAATATATGTGAGATGAGAGACGCATTTGCAAATTTTAGGGAGATAGATGAATTTGTGATAGGTGGATGGGGGTGGGGTATGGGGGGGGAGAGATGTGAAGTTATTAATTTAATATTTTCACCTTCTTCGTATTAACATCTCTCCATATATAGAGTTGCAATCATTTAAAAAAAACTTTGTTTATTTAATTATTTAAGTCATTATTAAATTTAGCCATAATTTATTTTTCTACATAGGGATAAAGTTGTAATATTTTGAATATGTTACGAAGAAATTAAAACTTTTAATTTACGAAATAAAATTTGGTGTTTACTGGGGATGAGAAAATTGGGGTTTTGGGTTATCTAAAAAAATTGGATTCCCTTTTCCGTTTATTATTTTTAAACTAATACAGATTGGTTTAATATATACTATGTATTTAATATCTTTAAGTATTTTCGATTCAAGATGTTATTTGGTTAATGTAAATTGTTTAAATAATCGTATTCTTTGTTGTTCTCCGTGTTATTTCTCCTCTATTTACGTTAAATATCACTACCTATTACTTATTTAACTTTAATCGGTATTTAATTAGATATATTGTTGTACTAATTTTGGTTAGGGAAATTGTTTACATAATCGTATTTGCTGTTGTTTTTTTTGTTATTTAATTTCCTTTATTTACGTTAAATATCACTATTTCATATTATATTTTTTAATTTTAATTGATATTTAATTATATATATTGTTGTACTAATTTTGATTTAAGGTAAATTATGCTATTTTCGTGCACCGCACGGGTGTACTGCTAGTAGTTGATAAAAATCAGAGACTATTATAATAATATTAAATGATAATTCTATTAACTAGATATTCAAAAATAATTTAAATTCATAAGAACAACTAAAAATTTTAGATCAACAGTTACTCCCTCGTCTTATACAAATGTTACTTCTTTCTATTTTCCACTTTTTATTATAAGAACAAATAAAAATTTTAGATCAATTTTCTCTAAATCTATACGGATCTTCATTATCCAGATTCTGTTAGTCAATTTTCTCGTTTGAAGAGAAAATGGGAAAGCAAAAGAATTCTAGGGTTTCCGAAGAGAATTTAGAGGAAGACGAAGAACAAGAGCAACAAGAACAAGGTCAGGACAATCTCAACGAATCGTCTTCTTCGATTTCGAAGAGCTTGTATGAGGTATTGAATCATTAATTTCGATTTGACTATTGTTTAGTTTAGATCTTCTGTTTTGACCTAATTGATATCTGGGTCATGTGCTAATAGCTTCATATTACTATTTGATACTGGTTTATACTTTATAGCAGTAAATTTGAGTAAAGAAACTTATTAATTTATTTGTTTTTTTGTTACTGTATTACATTCTCTGCAAATTTAGGGCTCTAAAAAGGCTGTTAGAGCATCTCTGTTAGAGACTAAGGATAAAAGGCATAGGCTATTTTAGGAGAAAATACTCACTACCATTTTATTTGATTAAAGAAATAACAAGCCTTTTATATAGGCTTACAATAAACAGGAAATGCTAGAAATAAGGAAAGATAATACCAAATGACTGACCCACTACTAACCATGACTACTAACATCTAGGAATCAGTTAAAAAACTGCTAGCTAAAAACTAGGAACATTATTCCACTAACTTTGAAGCATTAATCAACACTCCCCCTTGCTTCAAAGCTTGTCACTCCCATCTGCAATCTGAAATATTCATGCTTGGCTCTTGGCAAAGACTTTGTGAGAATATCTGCCACTTGCTCGTTGGTTCCACAGAACTTCATTTCTATGACTCCTTCAGCTACCTTGTTTCGGATAAAATGACACCGAATGTCAATATGCTTCGTACGACTATGAAACGCAGGATTTTTTGTCCTAGCTATTGTTGCCTTGTTGTCGCAAAAGATGATTGTACTACTTGTTTGCTCTTGATGAAAGTCTGCGAGTAGCCTCCTTAACCATATAGCTTGACACGATGCAGCTGTTGCTGCAATATATTCTGCCTCCGAAGATGATAGAGAAACAACATCTTGTTTTTTTGAACTCCAAGTTACAACACCAGAACCCAAGGTGAATGTATGACCCGACGTGCTTTTTCGATCATCAAGAGACCCTGCCCAATCACTGTCAGTGAAACCAAATAGTTTAAAATCTGGAACTCTTATGTACCAGATTCCAAGATCAGTTGTGCCAGCAACGTATCGCAGAATCCTCTTAGCTGCCCCAAAATGATGCTTCGTAGGACTATGCATAAATCTGGAAATTACACTCACAGAAAATGCAATATCAGGTCTAGTATGGGACAGATAATTTAGGCCTCCAACAATACTTCGAAACACCCTTCCATTTGCTAGACCAGTGCCATCACCAGTTATTAGCTTCTCATTCACATTCATAGGTGTTGGAGCAGAATTACAATTCAACATATTAAACCTTTTGAGCAAGTCCGTAGCATATTTTCTTTGAGACACAAAGACACCATCAACACTTTGATGTACTTCTAACCCAAGAAAATAATGCAATAAACCCAAATCTGACATCTCAAACTTTTTCATCATGCAAGACTTGAAATCTTCAACAAGAGATTCACATGAACCCATATAAATCATATCATCAACATAGAGGCACACCACAATAAAATCAGAATTACCTCTCTTCTTCACATAGAGAGTTGGTTCATTTGGGCTCCTCTGAAATTCACTCTCCAGGAAGTAGGAGTCAATCTTACTGTACCATGCTCGCGGGGCTTGTTTTAAGCCATATAAAGCCTTCTTAAGCCTGTAAACTTTGCTCATTTCACCGGCAATAGTAAATCCTTCAGGTTGAGCAACATATACTTCCTCTGCTAACTCACCATTGAGAAAAGCAGATTTGACGTCGAATTGATACACTGGCCATTTCAATTGTGCAGCCAAAGCAAGGAAAGTTCTCACCGTTTCAAAGCGAGCAACCGGAGAGAATGTTTCAGCAAAGTCAACACCTTGCTGTTGCGAGTACCCCTTAGCGACAAGTCGAGCTTTATGCTTTTGGATTGCTCCATCAGAATTATATTTCGTGCGGTATACCCATTTCAGACCAATAACATTCTTCCCTTCCGGCAAGTCTACCAACTCCCATGTCTCATTCTTTTGAATTGCTGATATCTCCTCTTCCATTGCATTTTCCCAAATCTGATTACCTGCAGCATCTTCATAAAAAATGGGGTCTGAAACACACAATGCAAAGTTACATGAGGCATATATATCAACCAATGATTTGAATTTTCGTGGAGGGGTCTCTGAATCGGGACTAGCAGTTGATGAACTGCTGCGGCCCGAAGTTGGAGATGAATTGTTGCTACCACTACTTGCATTCGGACTTGGTTGCTCTGGTGGTTGTGCGGCAGGCTGAGTACTGTCAAGAACTTGGTAAGGAGCTGCTGCTACAGGTGATGAATCATCGGTGCAATTCCATGTCCAAGTCTCCGCCTCATTAAACTTCACGTCCCTACTGATAGTCATCTTGCCATTTATGGGGTTATATAGCCTATATGCCTTAGATTGAGTACTATAGCCAATAAAGATGCATTTTTCTGATTTTTGATCAAGTTTTTGACGAGATTTAGATGTATCTAAAGCATAGGCTATACAACCAAAAATTTTTAAATGGCTTACCCGAGGCTTTCTTGTCTTCCATGCTTCATAAGGTGTCCTATTCATGACAGCTTTGGTTGGAGAAATGTTGAGTAGATACACTGCTGTTGCCACTGCTTCTGCCCAAAAATGCTTTGGAAGGTTGCTGCCTATCATCATGCTTCTTGCCATTTCTACAATTGTCCTATTCTTACGCTCAGCTACTCCATTTTGCTGCGGAGTATTGGGTGCAGTAAGCTCTCTGTGAATTCCATACATCTCACAGTAGCTATTGAAATCACTAGAAAGAAATTCTCCACCCCTGTCTGATCGTAGAACCTTAATGCAATGCCCACTTTCTTTCTCCACCAATGCCTTGAATTTCTTGAAGCATTCAAATGTTTCTGATTTGAATTTCAAGAAGTATACCCAGCTGAAACGGCTATAGTCATCAGTAAACAGCAAAAAATAGCGACTACCACCAGTAGACTCAATGCTCATTGGACCACACAAATCAGTATGGACTATCTCAAGACAACCAGTAGCCCTCCAAGAACTGTGTGCAGGAAATGACATTCTGCTATGCTTCCCATAAACACAACCTTCACAGAAATTAAGACCACCAAGACTCGGCAACCCAACAACCATACTTTTATGTGCTAACAATCTAAGCCCTTTCTCATTTAAATGCCCATAACGTAAATGCCACAGTTTTGCTTCATCGGTTTTCGAAATGAAAGCACAATTTTTCACATCAGAGATATCCAGCGGAAACATTTTATTTTGAGTCATTTGGGTGCTAACAATTTCTTGACCAGATTTCTTGTCATAAACAGAACAAGAACCATTATCAAACAAGACAAAATATCCACTTTGCATCAATTGACCAACACTCAACAGATTATGAACCAAATTTGGAACATACTGGACATTATGGAGAAGTTTTACATTACCCTGGGTGGTCTGAATTGCAATCGTCCCCTTGCCCTCGACTTGCATCAGCTTGTTGTCCCCAATACGAACTTCCCCTTTCTGTGACTCGTCAAGATTCTTGAACATTGCTTTTGTTCCAGACATATGGTTGGAGCACCCACTGTCCATGAACCACATCCCAGTAGAAGAATTGTTTGTAGGAGAATGGACCACAAACAACTTACTTTCTTCTTCAACGTTCTCTGCAACATTTACCTGCTTTTCATCCCTTTGTTTTGTCCAGCAATCAGCTTCTTTATGACCAAACTTTTCACAATATCCACACTGAATGATGCCTTTTTGCTGTCGTTGATCACCAAATTGGCCACGTCCTCTGCCACCACCGCGGCCTCGACCACGGAAACTGCCTTTGTTGTCATGTCCACGACCTCCTGAATTTTCTGCCTGACCCTTAAAAGAAGACTCCCCCTTTACCTGAAAAGCCTTCTCCTCCACCTTTTCATGTGCTAATAGCTTTGTATTACTATTTGATACTGGTTTATACTTTATAGCAGTAATTTTGAGTAAAGAAACTTATTAATTTATTTGTTTTTTTGGTACTGTATTACATTCCCTGCAAATTTAGGGCTCTAAAAAGGCTGTTAGAGCATCTCCACCCCCAATTGTAGTTTTTGCACCAACTTTTGATCTGAAATGCTCGTACTCTCTGGTTTACCTTGCCGTATCCCTGTCAATAGAGAATCGTCAGGCGAGGTAAACCAAAAATTTTGAACATCACAAATTTTAATATCAAGGTGAATATTTTCTACACATTTCTTTCTAAACCTTTTCTCATACTCTTCCGCTATTTCACAAACAATACAAAAGTTATTTTTTTTTACACATCTGATCCCAGAATTCTATTTAGATATGCATTCCAAAAATAAAATCCAAGTATTTGTTAATTCTGAATCTAGTATGGGTTTTCATCATTTTCTAACAATTTAAATGATGAGGATGAAGTTGATTGGTTCTTCATGTGATGAACACCTCATTGGGGGTGAAGAGAGTCATTTAAGAAAAAATACCGAAAATTATCAAAAACGATGTTGAAGAAAGATTGTACTATCTTTTGTTTTCTGTTTTGGTCCTTGATTTGCTTGTTGATCTTAATTGAGGTGTGGTGCTGGTTAGATTCTGCATTTTCTAGTGTCAAATTATAGAGTCGCACTTGCCTTTTTGGTTCATCCTAAATTAAGTGTTTCTTTTCTAAATATGGTAATTTTCTTTGTGGAATTTCACCATGTTACAAGCAATATGCAAACAAGTAAAGCTCATTTCTTAAAAGCATTGACAAGTCAATTGTTGACACGTGTTATGGGACGGAGAAAGTATGTCTTTAGAGTGGCAATCAATCTAAGAATGGACTGTAAGGCAGTATTTATCCTTCTGTTTATATGTGGGTATCACTGAACCGTTGTCGATTTTCACATTTGATCAGGGGCGGAGCCAGGGGGGGCACTTCCCCCCCCCCTGGCGGAAATGCAAGCGATTTTTTTTTTGCCCCCCCCCCCCCCCGCCGGAATCCGGCGAAAATTAGGGATTTGGACGGAGGTTTGGCCGGAGAAGAAAAGAGTCCACGTTTTTTTTTTTTTTTAATTAATCAAAACGACGTAGTTTTGATTAATAAAAAAAAAGGCGTTGTTTCAGTTTAAAAAAAAAAAAAAACAGAGGAAGCAAGCATACGTAATTTCCTCTCTCTCTCTCTAAAAAACCCTAGCCAATTTTCTTCCTCGACGCCGCTCCTCCTCGACGCCGCTGCCGCCGCTCCTCCTCGCCGGGTACGCCGCTGCTCCTTCTCCTCCTAGTCCTTGCTGCCGTCTCTCTCTCTCGGTAATTTCCACTCTCTCTCTCTCTCTCTCTACAAATTTGAATGGAGTTTTACAAATTTAAATGTGTTTTGATTAATTTTAATTTCTTCACAAATTGATAAGTTTTCAATTGTATTTTTTGTTCGTTTAGGTTTATCAATGGATAGATTTGTATTAAAAAGGCCTAGATCTATGGCTACTCGTAAAAATCTTTTGCCGAAAATCACTAGTGTCACTACAACAACAACAACAACAACAAAGCCTTAGTCCCAAAATAATTTAGGGTCGGCTAACATGAATCCTCATATGTTATCGTGAAAAAACTAAATAAATAAAAAATTAAATTAAATTAAATTAAAAAATAAAATAAAAAAAATAAAAAATAAATAAAAAAATAAAATTAAAATAAAAATTAAAAAATAAAAATTAAAAAATAAAAAATAAAAAATAAAAAAATCAACCCTCCACATGGATTTTTGCCCTCCACTCCGGCCTCTTCAACACCATACTTTCATACACTCCAAGTAAATTCATATCATTTTCAATTACTTTAATCCAAGTTTGTTTGGGTCTTCCCCTACCCATCGCCATTTTATCATTTCTCCACTGTTCCGGTCTCCTAACCGGTGCATCACTCGGTCTCCTTCTCACATGTCCAAACCACCGTAGACGATTTTTCCTCATTTTATCCTCAATGGGCGCAACTCCTACTTTACCTCTGATCACCTCATTCCCCAACCGATCATTTCTTGTATGACCGCACATCCATCGAAGCATACGCATCTCCGTCACATTCATCTTATGCACGTGACACTGTTTCACCGCCCAACATTCGGTCTTGAAAGCAATGTCGCCCCTAATTGCCGTGCGGTAGAATTTTCCCTTTAATCTATTGGGCATGCCGCGATCACATAGAAACCCTGTAGCACTCTTCCACTTCAACCAACCTGCTTTAATCCTATGAGCCACATCTCCATCTAATTCTCCATCATTTTGTAAGTTTTTTTTTTCGGTTATTTCCCGTTTTGATGAACTAATTTGAACATGATTTTGTGTATGAAATAATATGACATTTTCCTTATTTATTTGTTTTTCATGGATCCGACCCATTTTTTACTTGTTCGACCCGAATAAAATTTTCGGGGGGCGCTGCCCCCGAACCCCGTATAATCTTGCTCCCCCCCTGGGCAAATTCCTGGCTCCGCCCCTGCATTTGATGAATCCTAATTTCAATCAAGTTTATATGCCTTTGTTCATTTGAAATTTTCTTGAGAACAGAATTCTGTCCCTTTCCGGAGGTATTTGTTTCCCTTCCCCTTGTCATCTTTTTTCCTTGATGCCATTAATATGAGATATAATGAAAAAAAATCTAGTTTGCCATTGATATGGTCCATTTGTTGTGATTGAATTTGAATCTTTGTGGTCTTGAGCACACTTCATATGCGTTGGGAGTGAGGGCAACAAATTTGTACTGCAAGGCTCGAGGATATATGGATTTATAACCTTGGAAAATCTTTTCGGACCCGTAAGTTCTCACAAAGTCCCTGATATTAGTTTAACCCACCAATGGATTTTGAATTGAGATCATATATGGTCTGTAGCAAATCATTATTGTCTGTATTATTACAACTTCCTTTTAGGGACGGAGGGAGTAACAACTTCAAGGGCTCAATGGAGTATAAGCGTATCTATTTTGATTTAATAGGTATATGCATTATGTTTATTTGTCTGCATATTTGAGGACCGCTAACATATTATGCACCCTCATCCGACTTCATAGGGCACTCGCTCACTCTGTCTTGGAACATAGTCTCACTTTTTGTTTTGGTTTGTTCCAGAAAATTAGTCCCATTTCTAAAAAGAGAATTAAGTATTAGTACAATTTCAAGGAGGTACAAACAAATAAAGCTTTAATCTTATAAAGTTTGACTTGTCAAGTGGGACTATTTTGGGGGGGGGGGTGGGGTTGAGGGAGTATATATGGTTTTTTGTTTTTTGTGAAATATAAGTTACAAATATCATGCTATGTGATAGATTATCATGTTTCAGCATTATATCCGTCTTATATAATTTGTAAGTGAAATATAAGTCAATCTTAATTGCATACTTGTTCCGGTTTGTAATCTGTTAAAATATGTCCCTGCTAAGATTGTTAGCTATCAATGTGCTTGAACACGTTGTTAATTAGTAACACTGGATTATTTAATGTTCTTAGAAAGGTTTTTCATAGGTTTATATGGTTAGAACTATTGTGTGATCAGAATCGTTGAGGTGTGTGGTTGATGATGGTGTAGGAGATGTCTTCTTTTTTTGCACCTTTTCATGGTAATTTTGTATATTTTCTTTCTTTACTGCTATTGTTTTCTACACATAATTATATTTTTATATATAATATTATGAAATTTGTGATATTCTAACATGAAGGTGTCATGCTAGTGCTGGTGATGTCACGCTAAGTTGGTAGTGGTAGCTAGTGCATGCTTCAAAAAGTTATAATTAACTATGGAAATTTATGTACATAAATGAAATATACGATATCAAAATAATTCTAAATATGTCATTAATATAATATTTTCATGGTACACGTTTTACACATGGATCCGTCTAATTTTCATTATATTTATTCTATAAATTGTCTTCAAGGATTGTATTCTCGCAGGCACTCCTCATGGTTAAAGTTTCTACAAACATTGACTCTCTCTCTCTCAGAAAACTAGGTCGTTGTTCATAGCATTTCATTCTTGGTATACTTTGTGCTTCTCGTATCACTTTTTTTTTCGTCACATTTTTGTTTTTCTTGTTCAATTAATTAAATATGCACTTTTTTCGTTTCACTCGAAAAGATATAAAATGAGTTTTATATGGAAAATAAGGAAAGTGTACAGTAGAATAGGTATCGTGAATATGAAAAGTGATGTATGAAAGAGAATGTGGGGTAGATAATAGTAAGTAAATAGTTATTATAAGTATAACAAGTGGGTATCACGAATAAAAAAAATATTAAAAAGTTTTCATTTTTGGTGTGTGTCTTTTTAAATTTAAATGAGATACCCAAAATGGAATTATGTGCATTTTCGAATGAAACAAAAGGAGTATACATTAATTTTTAGCTTCCCATTTACCTAAAAAGTTTTTTGGTGTTTTTCTTGTCCAATTAATTATTTACTATTTTCTACCTCATATTCTCTTTTCTACCTTATTTTTTATACTAACAACACTTACTATACTATAGACTCTCGTTAATTCCCGTACAAGGTTAATTTTATTCCTTTTTGAGTGAGACAGAGAGAGTATGCAATATACATTAATTTCTAAATTTCTAGCTTGCTTCCCATTTACCTCAAAGGGGTCATTCTCAAAAGTCTTTTTTGGTGTTCTTACCTTTTGAATATAGAAATTCAACAGTTGATAAAGCTCAAAAACTTGAATGCTAAACTAGACTACCTATAACATTTTCTTGAAAATCAGACCAAATCCCAAATTCAAGTATGTACATATTTATTCATCTTTCTCCTAATATTTTAACACTTTCCAATTTGGAAAATGGTGTCTGCAAAATGAAAATACACATGACTTGTGACATAAAACTGTGTCACAAGAAACTCAAAGAGAAAGAGATGGATGCTACAACTATAAAGCAAATTGCAGAGAATCGTAAGAACTACTCACAAGAGTGGCAGCTGAAGGCCCAGGCATTGGAGCAAGCCTTGACTTCTTTAGAAAACGCCATGCATAAAACCTTGGACTATAAGGCAGACCGAAAGAAATCAGGTGAGCGTGAGGAGGACGATGGGAGTCTTCGTTTGTGGATCCGGACCCTATGGAGTCTTCGTGTGAATCCGACCCCATGGAGTTGTGGGTCAAATATAGCAGATTGCAACAACAAGCTAGTTGAAGTGATGATGTGGCCTTGTAGCCATGTTGCAGTAGATTTGTCTAAACCGTAAAAGTTATGAAAAAAAGACTGTCAACTTTGTGGGCTCCCAAAGAATGATTTTATAACATAAAAAATGCTTTATTAATTTGTTACATATAATAATTCAATGTATAAGTACTGCTCCCTTTGTTGCTAAATAAAGTTTTAAATTTTATTTAGAGGACAAATTAAAAATTTGTATTTTTTCACATAATTAAATGGTTACTAAATAAAGTTTCGAATTTTATTTAGAGGACAAATTGAAAATATGTATTTTTCACATAATTAAATGGCAACGATGTATAAATGTTCTTGTTATCCTGCTAGTCTTAAGTATTCACATTTTAAAAACACAATTTGAGAAGTGAACCATAATAACCATATCTGCTTTCAACTTTGACTTGTCAGTTTTAGTTCTGCAGTGCTGTTCTTAATTAGACACCAATTAAGGCGAATTTACTACCACT
Source organism: Adenophora triphylla var. japonica (assembly GCA_022495995.1). Lineage (NCBI taxonomy): Eukaryota > Viridiplantae > Streptophyta > Magnoliopsida > Asterales > Campanulaceae > Adenophora > Adenophora triphylla. The sequence goes on from JAFEMH010007690.1 coordinate 57,852, forward strand.
CGGCAGTGTTCTTGAAGTAACTAACTGTTTCCCTTCAACTAGGTTTTTTTATAAATGAGGGTATAGAAGTCATTTTCTTTTTATTTCCTCTCATTTCATTTCAAAACTCGAAAGCATGAGAAGAGAAAGTTTTGTTTTTCCTTTCATTTCCTTCCTAACTCGGAAGCACATTGGAAGGAATTTAAATTCACTTCCCTCCCTTTCTTTGCTCTCCTTTTTCCTTCCCTCACTTTCTTTTCTCTTCTTTAAAAACTTGGAAGCGGACCCTTAAGGTCTTCAATTTTCATCTCTCCAAAGAAATACCCTTCATAATGGACAAAAAAAAAACATTTGCTTGCCACAGTTCTGTGGAGTAGCCATTTTGCCTTATTTACTTTAATCTTCCCCACCTATCCTAAAACAAATGTGATTCTAATTATCACGACCCCACCTTCAAAATAAACTTATTATCAAACTAAATAAATTTCAAGTAGGGACAATTCTGTCACCTGGACATTGTAAAATTTGGTGCAGTTTTTCGATCAATTATGGAGATATGTAAGGAGAGAAGTTTCAACGGGAAAGGAGGCCGTATTTGGAGCTCTCCGACTAGATTTGGCCAGAATGAAGTGTGAGGTGAAGGAAGGAGAGGGAAGACGATGATAAATGATGTTGAGGAGAGGTAGCCTAGGGGTTTATTTGGAATATTGATCTGTATAAACCTTTTATATGAGATATATAATATCCGGTGGTTTTATAGTTTTATTGATTTGATAGGATAAGCATTTTGGAATTAATTATAGTATTACAAAGTGTTGGGGTGACTCACAATTGTTGACAAAATGGATTTGGGCAAGGCTGCAAGGTTGCTGGTGTGCGTATGCTGGTCCTGATGCCGAGGCGGGCGCCCTACTTGGGGTGAGGCGGATGCCTGAAACGCCGAAGCTGGTGGTCTTGGTGGGTGGCTTGAGGCGGCCGCATCACCATGGGCCGAGCGGGAGCCGCGTGCGGTTAGTTGCCGAAGTCTTGCAAAGAATCCCGGGCGGGCGCACAGGCCGGTGGAGCGGGCGCCTCGCGGCGTGAATCCTGACGGGCTGGGCCTTTGGCTAAGGTTCAGACGTTGTTTTGCCTTGGTATTATATATTGTTGTTTTGTCATTGTTCCTCCGTGCAGCCTTGGAGAGAGAGAGAGAGAGAAATAAGCTAGGTTATTTACTATTGTGAGAGATTGTGAGATTGTGTGAAAGGTTTTCACCTTGATTCTCCTTGTACTCTTCTTGATTATAGTGAATTGATTCTCCGTCGCCCGTGGACGTAGCCAAGTTGGTGAACCACGTAAAATCTCTTGTGTTCATTGTTTATTATTGTTTCGTATTACTTTCGTTCTTGCTATTGTGTTATTTTGTGTTCTCATTTTTATCAATCTAGCAATTGTGTTGGGACCAAAAATCCTAACAATTGGTATCAAAGCCCAGTTTGTGGATCTTGTATTGCTTATTGGTAACGATGTCTGGGAAGTACGAAATTGAGAAGTTTAATCGCAAGATTAACTTTGGGCTATGGCAAGTAAAGATGCGAGCAATCTTGGTGGGTAAAAATTGCGTCAAGGCTTTGCTTGGGAAGGCAAAGAAACCGCAAAACTTGACGGATGCACAGTTTGACGACATGGACGAGAAGGCTTTATCTCTCTTACAATTGAGTCTCAAAGATGAGGTATTGAGAGAGGTTGTGGGTGAGAAGACTGCGGCAGGGCTTTGGCTTAGGCTTGAGCAATTGTACATGACTAAGAGTATTAGTAACAGGTTGCTACTATTGAAGAAACTCGAGGAGTGTAAACTCAAAACGGGTGAGTCCTTGGAGAAACATCTTGATGAGTTTGATGGCTTGGTCATGGACTTGAAGAATGTCAATGTTGTGATTGATGATACGCAATTGGCGGTAAAATTGCTTTGTTCTCTACCTTCGGAATACATGCACTTTCGCGAGACAGTTCTGTATGGCAAGGAAGAGATTGCTTTGGAAGAGATCAAGACCGCTTTATTAAGCCGTGAGGTTATTGAGACGCACTTGACTTCCCCAAGTGCTGAATCTCAAGGTGAGGGTTTAATTGCTAAAGGCGGTAAGAAGGTAGGGAAGGGATCGAATTCAAGGAATTCGGGTCAGTCAAGTTTAAGGTTTAAAGATGTGATATGTCATGGTTGCAAGGAGAAGGGACACATTAGAAGGTTTTGTCCAAACCGACAGGATACAACCGTGAAGACAAAGGGTGAAGCTGGAGTGGTGCTTGAAGACACTAGTGATGACAGTGAATGTGATGCGCTTACTGCTTGTGATCCGGGTACCGAAGTTCGTGATAGTTGGATTTTTGGATTCAGGTTGTTCTTATCATATTAATCCCAATTGGGCATGGTTTTGTTCATATAAGGCTGCTGGTGGAGTAGTTTTGTTGGGGAATAATACTGCATGCAAGGTTGTTGGTATTGGGGCTATTAAGGTTAAGATGTTTGATGGAGTAGTGCGGAAATTGCGGAATGTTAGGTATGTTCCTGAACTGAAGAAGAACCTGATTTCTCTAGGCACCTTGGATAGTCTTGGGTATAGTTTATCCATTGCGAATCGCGAATTATCGGCTATTAAAGGTGACTTGGTGGCATTGAAGGGAAAGAAGTTGGGGACATTGTATAAGCTTCTTGGGTCTACGGTTGTTGGTGATGTATCTAATGCAACGGGGTCAACGATTGAGGCGGAGGTTACTCAACCATGGGACATGACATTGGGTCACATTGGCTTGAAGGGATTGACAGAACTCTCTGGAGTGAGTGGTTTTCGGTTATGGAATCCTATTGCGTCTAAGTTCCTGATTGGTAGAGATGTTGCTCTACGTTTCCAAGAGAAGAATTGTTCTGCAGAACGGGTATACAAACAGTTGGAGTTAGTTGGAGATAACTTAAAAGGGGTGGAACGTGACTTGGATGCTGTTGATTTGTTTGATATAGTGACTCCGACTGATGCTCCAGTTCAGAAGGAGGAGACCAACAAGCAGGTGGAGACTACCAGTGATCTTGGTAGGGGAAGAAGGAATGATAGTACTTCTGTTCGATATGGCTTTGAGAAGATGGTTGCTTATGTCTTGTCCATTGCGAAATCTATTTATGTGCATGGAGCAGTCTTCTACAAGGAAGTTATGTCGTGTGTTGTTTTTTCAAGGTTGTTGGTTACTATGGAAGATCGGACACGGGAATTTGATAGACCTCCACCAAAGAAGGGATTAGTCAGCCGCAAGTGGGTCTACAAATTCAAAGGAGACTACAATGGAGTAATTTCACCGGTAGTAATACACACATGTATTTACGCCTTGTTGAGCATTGAGGCGATTTTAGATCTAAAGCTTGAGCGATTATTTGTGAAAAGGGTCTTTTTTGCATGGGAAGCTTGAGGAGGAGGTCTATATGCGCCGGCTGAGGAGTATGTTGTCGAGGTAAGAAGGATCATGTTGTCTGTTTGAGAGATCCTTGGTTGATTTAAAGCGATCGGCTTCGACAGTGGTATAAAAGGTTCGACACTTTTATTGTTACCCATGGTTTTGCTAGGAGTAAATTGGATGATTGTGGTTACTTGATGGGTTGTAGTGTTGGCACATTGATTTATCTTGTTCATGTCGATGGCATTCTTGTGGCTGTGATAGATATATATGATGCTTACCGGGTGAAATGGTTATGTTCTTTAGATAGTCCCAAGTCTAAAGATGATGTGTCACGGGTTCCGTATTCAAATGCTTGTGTGTGCATTGTGTATGGCAAGAATAGTGATTGACTTAGTGGGTGTTACTAGAAATTGATGCCCTTCGGGGCGTGACGGCGGAGATAGAGATGTTCTCTTGAAGATAGCTTGTTTCGGGGATTGTTCGTCAAGGTGGAGAATTGTTGGGGTGACTCACAATTGTTGACAAAATGGATTTGGGCAAGGCTGAGGTTCTTTGGTGTGCGTATCTTGGTCACGTGCGGGTGGGTGCCCAGCTTGGGGTGAGGCGGACGCACAGCTTGCCGGCTGGTGGTCTTGGTGGGTGGCTTGAGGCGGCCGCATCACCATGGCTGAGGCGGGAGCTTCGCGTGCAGTTAGTTAGCGAGTCTTGGCAGCAATCCCAGGCGGGCGCCTGGGCTTCAGTGGAGCGGGCGCCTCGCGGCGTGAATCCTGACGGGCTGGGCCTTTGGCTAGGGTTCAGACGTTGTTTTGCCTTGGTATTATATATTGTTGTTTTGTCATTGTTCCTCTGTGCAACCTTGGAGAGAGAGAGAGAGAGAAATAAGCTAGGTTATTTACTATTGTGAGAGATTGTGAGATTGTGTGAAAGGTTTTCACCTTGATTCTCCTTGTACTCTTCTTGATTATAGTGAATTGATTCTCCGTCGCCCGTGGACGTAGCCAAGTTGGTGAACCACGTAAAATCTCTTGTGTTCATTGTTTATTATAGTTTCGTATTACTTTCGTTCTTGCTATTGTGTTATTTTGTGTTCTCATTTTTATCAATCTAGCAATTGTGTTGGGACAAAAAATCGTAACACAAAGTGATAGTAATTCATATTATGACTTATAAACATTCAAACGGACAATTTTAACACTTGTTAATATGTGTGTAAAATGTCAGTTCATGTTTTAAAGAATCTTAGCGCATGTGTTGATAAATGGCGATGCTTATAAATTAAATTGAGAAGGATAGGCAATCAAAATATCCTAGTGTTTTCACATATTAGCCAAATCCAAAGGGCTAGTATAATGGAGTATCTAGTATAAAACTCATTCCAGTCAAAAGCTCGCGAGATGCTCCTTACATCAAGATCTCGCACAACAGAATGGGAGATACTTGCTCCATGGGCACCGCAGGAACCTTGACCATGCATCTCGCCTCCGGCTTGAATTTTTCTGTAAAAAGCATTACGAACATCATTCACAACGAGGAAATCTTCATTTGTGTCAACTATTTCATCACACTCAGTCCTCTCTTTACTATAACTTTTGCTAGAGCTCTCAGGTCCTAGCGGACAACCCGCCTCTTTGCATATGTGTTTAAGAAAAGACTCTCTATCCAGAAACCCCAACATAGCGACATGGGAATAGGGCAAGTCTCTGGGCTCTCGAATTTCTAGTGAGTTTAGTACTATGGTGCATGCACCCTCAACTATTAATAAGGTGTTTAATTCAACAATGGTCATCCTAACCCAGTTCCACTTTCCTGCTTATAAAACTCTTTCGATTTTTACTTTGTCCAAATTTTGTGTCCTTAGCACACTGTTTAGTTCGGGTCATGTCCATATAAGAAATCTAGAACGGAGAAATAAGGAAAGCAAGGAAAATTACATGAAAAACAAGAAATGAAGGAGACCCAAGAAGATTTCGGCTTAGTTCACCGGAAAAATAGCGAAAGTTGAAAATTTGTCCCTAACCCCCAAATAAATGCTTGAAACAACCCAAAATCTCTTCCCTAGAATTCAAATTTGGATATGGAGGAGTTTAATCGGAACAAAGAGAAGAAAAATTAATGGATTGCATGAGCTCTAGATCGCCGGAGTTAGCCGTGACTTCGCCTGAGAAGAAGAGGATGAATAAAAGGTGAAATGTGTAAAAGTGAAAACGAGCAAGTGGGGGCTTAGCTTTTATACCCCAAGATGTGAAGAGTTATCAGTTGAAAATACCTCTTTAACCATCTCATCATTATGGTTTTGGGAGCAAAAAACTATCATCAATTTCAAATTTGCAACTGTCGTTACAGTTATCAAGAGACGTGGTCATTTATTACGAAAATTACGGCCCATTGAAGGCCATGTCTCTTCACCTTATCCCAAGGTGGCACGAAGTGGGCGACAATCTAAGATAAGAATGTGAGGTGCATCTCGCCACTCCCAATTGGCGAACTCAAATAAAAAGAAAATGGAAGACCAACAACTTCACACTAAGGCGAAATGAACTTCTCAACATGACCATAAATGGTCACAGTTGAGAACTGAGGGGATAATAATGTGCACAAATCAAAGTGATCTCAGCTGTCATCTTGAATATGGGGTACATCGATGACTTGGCAACTAAGCCCGTGCACAAGGGGAAAAGTCAACAATAGTCAAACGGCCACCTTGGCGGTCAAAGGGGGACCTTCTCTCCAGCACCATTTGATAACTTTATGTCTAAGCGGACTTTCAAAAAAGGAGGAAATCACCATGAAACGTATTCACTAGATAAACTAAGGTAGAAGAGCGAGATCACTAACTCTGGCGATATGGTGATCTCGCCTCATTCCCCCTAGCTTGACGTTTTCCAAATGAATGATGGAGCGGGATCACTGATTCCGGTGAAATGATGATCTCGCCACATTTTAGACCGACTAAATGTAAAGGGAGGATGGAGCGAAATCGTTGACTACGGCGAAATGATGATCTCGCCTCACTATCTGAAACATTCCTAACGGTTCTCGACAAAAGACCAACTAACTCTAACATGCAGAGATATTCACCAAATAAGACAAGAGACAAATCTCTCTTTTTGGTGTCCCATGATCCCACCTGCAAAAGTAGTGGAGTTGAATAAGGTATGTTGGGGCTAACCAGAGGAGAACATGTGTCAAGTGGTCCTTGACGACGACCTCAGTGACGTCACCATACTTTATGAGACTATATATACACCTTTCATCTTGGAGATCAGGTAAGCCATTTTTCCTACCCTTGAGCTCTTTCAATACAGTTTGAGTTTATTCATCAACAATGTTCTTACTCTCACACCTAAGGGGCTTTAGCTGTAGAAGCCCTCGACTTAGTTCATGGTGTTCGTTTTATAGGTCTTAGGTGGAAGATCAAGCAAAACCATCCTCCGTAAAGTCAACACTTTGGAGTGGTCAATCGAGCTCGATTTTTGGTAGCATCAACGTTCATCCACGGTGCATTGCTCGCTATGTGTATGATTGAGATTGATGTGATAAAATGTGAATTCCATCAAGATCAAAATTATTTCATCCGTCGAAGCAAAAGACACCCGATATGGCGGAGAATGTACCTTTGCTCGTTGTAGCGAGCAAGAGAAAAACTCGACATGAACGATTCCAAACCAGTCAAATACACTCAAGAATGGATCAACCTCGCAAATAATTACTCCATCATTTTCAAAATACTTGCAGTTTTAGGAGATATTTTATCCCAAAATACTTGTAGTTTTCCATAAATCTTTAACACACTTTCCATAAACTACCCTTAATAATGGTTAGGTAGTTGTCATTGTAAAAATATTTAATTGTCTAGGTATTTGAAATAGTCAAATGATAATTTAATCTATTTGAGACCAAATCGAATTAAACTATGAGATTTGGTTCAGTTTTTAGTTGTAGTGGTTCGTTTCGATCGCAAAAATTGGAAATTCGCATGATTCGTTTTGCTTAGTGGTTTGAACCCTCCAAATCAGAACGAACCAAGCACCGTGGTGCGGGAGCGTGAGACCGAACCATCAAATCAAACCGCAAAATCATACAATACCAACTGTTGATTTATAGGTCTTTGGTCTCGGTTGTTTGCTATTGAAAACCTTAGTTGTGTATGAAATGCAAGTTCTGATTAAAAAAATAATAGCAACTTTCATTTTGGAATTTTTAATTGACATGTATATATGCCCCACACACACAACCAACCTCCCCTCCCACACACACACAAAACCGGCTTCATTATTTTCTCAACATTTTCATGATGTTCCTAAATAGTCAAAAACTTTGATTTTGGCATATTTAATTCACTATGGTCTATGTATATGGCTAAGCAGACGCAGCAAGACGGAAGCACGATGGCAGATTCGTGATTAGCGCACCTAAATCACAAGAATTCTTCAAGCGAAGAACCCTAAAACACTATACTGGATTCCACCAGAAAAAAAGAGATAAAACTCTTCGAAATTCAATTAATCAAAAGCTAATTTTCGGATTACACCACTAGGCTTATTTTATAGTGCCCATAAAACTTGAAAAACAATCCTAAACCTTCTAGAATTACTCCTAACCTATATGGTAACTAAATAGGACTCAAAACTAGTAAATCTTTCTCAAAATCTACTCTAAAATCATCCCTAATCAACCTATTAAAATTAATGACGAAAATAAGCAATAAAATATAAACTAAAACAAATTAAGTCCTAAGATAGTAATTAAAATACAAAATTAATTGATATATTTGACTTCGTCAAATATCCTTTCTGGTGCGTACATTCCTTCCTGGGTTCCTCCTACATCGGCTCATCCATTCTTCAAAAGAACTCGACCGAGTTCACATCCGATGTTTGAAAGGAGCCATTCCATCGAAATAAATACTTGGAATAAATTCGCCTTTTGCAAGATTTGATGTAAATCAATTTTGTCCTGGATAAAAATTAAAACTATCAATCCTCATCCATCCGCTTGATCGTCCTTCTCCTAACCTCCCCACGATCAACAATAAAAATTTCATCAACAACAATAGCCCCATACGAAATTCGATTTTGCAACAAACCAATTAATTTGGACTTCATCCTTCACCTTGTCTCAATAGGGCAGGAACCGGTATGAAAACATCCGTAGTAACAATAGACTACATACCTTAACTACGTCACCGTTGTCAAATTTACCCATAACATCTTCCGTCGCTTCAACAAAGCCGAAAACATCTGCTGGTGCACCCCATAGTCTTCTTTTCAGAGTTTTCCATTAATAGGAACTACTTGAGTGGGCAAATTTTGTCAACAACAAGGTCAGTTGGCCCTCAGACGCTTCAATTCAGCCTCCCTTCGTGCCTCAAACGCTCGAATTCCTCTCCGTATAAAGATCGATTTGAACACCACATCGTTTCCTTCGCCCCGAAACAAAGATCCCTTTCGTGCGATACCTATCCACCCAAAATCCGATGACTTGCCTCAAGTCGGCCGCTTTGAATCTCGCATTCAAAATAAATCATCAAGTCATTCTTATCTTCGGCCTCCTTATCAAGTTTATAAAACTTTCTAGAAAAATTTCTTACCCGACAACGAATATGATACCAATCGACGCAGCACGCTATCAGCCGGATAAATTTCGTGATTAGCGCACTAATCACAAGAACCCTTCAAGCGAAGGATCCTCAAGCACAATACTGGAATCCACCAGCGATAATCTGGAATCCACCAGGAATAAAGAGAAAACTCTTTGAAATTCAATTGATCAAAAAACTAAGTTTAACAATGATCTAAAAGCGTTTAAATACTATCTCTAAACCCTAAAACCAAATAAATAAACCAAGGACTAAAATACCCCTAATTAAGATACCAAATATTCAAGAAATTAAAGCAAAACGGAATAACCAATTAAATAAGAAAACCCATCCGAGGTTTGAGGCTTCGCCTGAGCGCAAATCCATGCGGTCGCCTCGGATTACGTAAAGCTGGATGTGTTGTTGCCGCCCAATCGAGGCGCCGCCCGAAGGATGGGATGCGCCCGCCGCCGGCCGAAGAAATCCCTCCCGTTGAACCTTCGCGAGGCGGCCGCCCGGTGGGCTTGGCGCCCGCTGCACCATCTTCTGCACTCACCAAATTCATCAAAAGAACTCGACCTAGAGTTCTCTTTACGTATCCTATATTTGGCAAGATCCGAGGAAGAACAAATACTTTGAATAAATCAATGCTTTTCTTGCCTTCGGAAAAAAATTTAACACATCAATCTCCCTTGCCTTTTCTTCCTCGGAGTCAACAATGAATGAAAAATTAGCGTCCTCCATGACTCTTCCACAATCTCCCCCATGATCAACAATAATAAAAATATCATCGTAATTAACTTCTTGTTAATCAATAACACCCACAACGTAATCAAACATCGATGGTGTAGACCAAGTAATACCACCCACATATCTTTATTTATGGAGGCTCGACTAGGGCATGATCATGGACCATAATATTTGTAGGAACCATAATATTTGCAACAATTTTGCCATGCATACCCGAATGATTTCACATTTTGCACATAAATCCTCAATTTCCTCAACCTTCTCTTATTTAGACAAGGAAACTACCGGAAGGACGGATTTGTCAATTGACAATTTAATTCTCCTCCGCTTGAATTTGATCCTTCTTTTCAATCGTCTCGACTAATGCGGTGGAGGCTTTCTTCGCAACTTTCTTCTTGAGCACAAAATAATAAAGATTTTGGTATTAATTCGCAATCAAAAGAGACCTCGAATCGGCTTCGACGTACTTCTTCACAGACGCTCATAGATTGCATCTACGCGCTTTGGCTCGAATCTTAAGGTGTAGTGATCGGCTTTGTCGCATAAAAATTGGCTTCCATCCTATGTCGTGACTTTCGGGAGAATCTAAGCACTCGCTCCCTTGATGCTCGATTCGCATCTCTCGATTGATTTATATTTCTCACAAGTCGATCATGCTTGTCCGCTTCGTCGAGTATTCTTCTTCCTCTAACTCTAGAAAATATTGTTCCTGTTGTCGAGCACGATCCAATCGTCGATCTATTTCGTGAATAACCCTTGTCAATCGTATCTTGCTACTTGAACCCCCATAATTCCGAATCGGCGATGAAAAGACACGAACGATATGCCCGCTCCGATACCAACCGGACGCAAAGACGGAAGCGGATAAATTTCGTGATTAGCGCACTAATCACAAGAACCCTTCTCAAGCGAAGGATCCTCAAGCACACATCGGAATCCACCAAAGGTTAACTGAATCCACCAGGAATAAAGAGAAAAACTCTTCAAAATCAATTAATCAAAAGCTAAGTTTAACCATGCCCTAAAAATGTTTAAATACTATCTCTAAACCCTAAAACCAAATAAATAAACCAAGGACTAAAATACCCCTAATTAGGATACCAAATATTCAGCAGAAATTAAAGCAAAACGGAATAACCAATTAAATAAGAAAAACCCATCCGAGGTTTGAGGCGCCGCTCAAGACAAATCTCCCATGCGCCGCCCGGATTGCTGAAGCGATGTGTTGTTGTCGCCCAATGAGGCGCGCCCGAAGGGGATGCGATGCGCCCCGCCTCGCCGAACCCCGAAGAAATCCTCTCCCGTTGAACTTTCGCGAGGCGGCCGCACCGGTGGCCGTGAGGCGCCCGCCACCGGGCCACCATCTTCTCCGCATCACTAACCCTTAATTTCATTGAGTTTTAACGTACTCTAACGTAGGTACTCCCTGCTCCCAAAATGTTTGTCTCATTTGACTTTTGTTGAACTTTTGACCACAAATATATGACAATTTAATTATGTTCATGAAATTCCTAAAAATTCCTATTGATTCACCATTAATAATATTATCAACAACAACTTCTAGAATTTTATGAACATGATTAATCTCTCATAAATTTGTGTTCAAAGTTCAATAAAAAAAATTAAATGAGACAAACATTTTGGGACGGAGGTAGTATCATACAGTAAATCTGAAAATTTTATAAAAAAAATGATAATAAAGATTTGAACCCTAAATTTGAATCACAAAATCAAATCACGATTTAGATCAAATTAAATTAAATTGTAGTTTGGTTTAAAAATTTTTATGATTCAAATTAGCCTGAAATTTTCTCAAATCTATGATTATCGGTTTAATGTATATAATAACAATCAAATCGTTTACATATTCTCATTGAAAAGTTCTAAAATTACAAATATTTGTGCCAAACTGCCCAAGTGACTTTTGATCACTCACAATCTAATTGTCACGTAATAAAAAACTTTATTTAATTATACGAGTATTTATTTATTTGGTTCTCTCTCTCTCCTCACTCACTCACTTTCTCTCTCTTCTCATTATTCATCTCCCACTCCCAAGATCTGTTACACTCACTCCCCAATTCCATTTCTGCTCTTCCAAATTAACCATGACCCAACCCACCGAATTCTTTACCTCCGTCAACCTCATCCACCCAACCGCCACCGTACATCCACCCTCGCCGTGAGCCATTCGAGCACGGCCTGATTCCTTTACCCAAGCTCATCTTCCCCGACGCTACCCAAACCCTAACTTCTCTCAAAGATAAACTCGTCCCTCCTAATTCCGCATCTCACCGCGTTAATTCGTCCGCATCGCTGACTCACTCCAGACCTCACCTGAACATGCCAGGCTCGTTATCGATATTATTGCCTCCGCTTTACACTTTGACTCCGACCCGCTCGTCACCGCTAAGCCGGAAGCGGTTGATTCCGTCGGAGTCAATGTGTATGATTTGTTGATCTTCTTGTACATTCAGTCTTATAAACGTTTGCTTCCCCGAGGTCACAAAGATTCTGCCGCGGTTGCAGATGTTTGGCCCTCCACTTCCGCGTTTGATGGATTTTTGTCCGCTCTTACGCCGTTGCAGGTGAAGTTATTTTGCTCTTGCATGGTTTCGATCGTTAAATGTTTAGTCATAAATTTGTGATCCATTAGCTATCATGGTGTTCGTTATATTCAAATTGTGATTGAGCTGCTGGCAACTGGTTATGAAATGTGTCATCCATTGGTGGAGCCAGGATTTTTTTGTGAAGGGGGCAAAAATATATAGAGTTTATAAAATCATCTGAATCTAACTTAAAGGGGGCAAAAAATTACAACAGTGTACTTTTTTCTTAATATAAAGGGGACAAAATTGATAAAAGTATAATTTTTAATATCAACAAGACATTTTTTCTTATAATTGCAAGTGATAATTTGTAAAGTTTAAAAGATGAATGGTGGCAACCAGGGACGTAGGTCACGTAGCCAGGAATTTTAGTCTGAAGGTCAAGATATACTGTATAAACAAAGTCGTAATCTTGGGTTTGTCTTATTTAACGCCTTCTAATGTAACATTTTCAATTAAAATGAAATCTTTCTTTAAATCAAAATTGGAAACTTAAAGTAATTAGAAGATTAAATGGGAAATAGAAAATATGCAATCTATAAGACCATTGAATGATGAAGGATGTGATGACAATTTATCTAATAATTTGAGAAAGAAAATAATCAACTTAGAGTAACATATTCCGAAATTTTAGATTGAGAAAACATTGAAAAGGGGAATTCACCAATCAATTGTTTTTTTTTAATCGTAAAATGCAATGTGATTTTTTTAATGGTAAAATACAATTATTGTGAACTTTTTGATAGTAAAATACAAATTTTCCTAATTCCAGGGAGGTAACTTAGAAATTGACTAAATCCCGGGGTGGGTGGCGGGAGGTCAAAGTTGCCTAATGTATGTTATTCTATAAAACTGAAGGATCCTATTATGCACATTCTGAAAAATCAGGGGGTGTCAAGTGACCCCCTTGCCCCAATGCAGCTACATCCCTGGTGGCAACTGCCCCCTTAGAACGTAATTAGAATATGAGAACTTGTCGGTGTTGTTGAAATGTTGAGTGTGGTACGGCCTCATTGTCTGTCAATTTGATAGGTTTTGAGCTAGTGATATAGTGTTCCTAAAATGTTGATTACTTGCAAGATGCTGCTTAATGCGTGCGATAATAAACTCTTGTCTTATTGTTTCTGAAGTTGAAAATGGAGTTTTAACGGCGGGCCAACACTTAGAAATACCATTAGAATAGTTGGATGGTAGTGAATGCGTGTCAAGTAATTAGCTCTTTTCTTGTACTGCAGAAAATGCTGCAAAAATTCTATTTGGTAGTATTATTAGCATTTAAGAATGTTGGTTAATTTCCGACAATAATTCTACAATGTGGATTAGTTATGAGGTGTTGTATGTGTGTGTGACTAGTTAGCTCTTGCGTTGTTTAAGTATCGGCATTACTGCCAAAAGTGGTGTTTGTTTTGTTAGTTAAAGTGATTTTTGTCGCTGTAGTAGTATCTGTATGCATATACATAAATGTGTATGCATGTGGTTGTAGACACATCATGTGTGGGTAAGCAAAAGGAAGGAAATTTATGCAATTAATAGAAATTTTGTTACTAAACATTCCTTCCCTCTGTTAGTCTGAACCTATGTTTTGATTTTATCATCATTTTTGTGTTTGATGAGGTTTCACATCTTTGTTACTTGTCTGCTTAGTTGTTGCTCCATTAATTTCAGCTTATGCGCAGCAATAGCCGTCGATCTATGCTATCACAGTCTGATGAAGAGGCCCATCAATTATCTTATTTACAGAAACATTTAGGCAACATAATAGCTCTTTTGGCCGACTCTGTGGAAGGCGAAGAATCTCTGGTTTGTCTATCAAGCTTCCTGTACATATAAGTCTTATTATTAGTTACTTAATGTATGGAAGTCAAATTGCTCTTTATTGCCTTGAGAAGATAACATATTACCAATTGAAGTTACACATATTTAGTTCAACATACACTTTGTGTATATTGTCCTTGCATGATGCATATTGGGCTCATTGTACTTTCTTGATTAATATATACGTATGTATACTCTCATATACTCTTATGTGCTTTTCCATGGATCCAACATCTTAAGTTCATGTTTGTTCCCTTGATGAAAAATGGATTGCAATTTTACATATATTCTAAAATATTTCCTTGGAATGAATTTTTGTATTTATTTTTATTTATTGAACGAATTACTGGAAATTTTGCGTTGCAATATTTCACGCTGTATTTGGTGATAAATTATGTTCAAGCAAATCCTCTACATTTAATCTCAGTTAGAAAAAAGTTAACTTATTCGAATTTTGGATAATAAACCTTTTAGGGGGAGGAGAAGATGATTAAGTATTGGGGATAGAGGTATAAAGAGATGGTTTAGATTTGAACTCTCTAGAAAAACATTTTAGTGAGCATTGGTAGGTCATCTTAGTCGGAAGGAGATGGTTCACTTTCTTTTAACTACTCTTTCCAACTTAGAATGTACTTTTGAAAAGTTGCTAAATGTTTCTTTCTGAGAAGTTATTTTTATGCCCCCTCCCTGCATATTGATTGAGGGTCTAGATTAAGGATCCCAAGAGTTACATGAAGGAACTTATATTAAGTAATGAGATTCTAACACACTCCCTTATACTCCCTCCGTCCCACGGGAGTGTGAACTTTTGGTCAACTTGATGTAACCTTGACTAATAATTTAAATAAAAAATAATGATCCTAATAAAATCTAAAAAATGTTAGTGAAACTATTATTAGTCGTGATACAATAATAAATTTTTAAATTTTATTAGGATCATTCTTTTTTATTCAAATTATTGATCAAAGTTACATTAATTTGACTCCTCGTTCACACTCACATGGGACGGAGGGAGTACGTGTTACATGGGAGGAACACCGAGGGAAAAGGGCAAATATGAGGAGGAAAGAAATGGCATGACTAATTGAGGAGAGCTTTTGTGCTACTTTTTCTATTAAAAAAAATATATCGTTTGTCAATGAGATGGGAGCTCGAAATATATGATGCACATGACGATATGGAAATCATTACATACATGCTTGCGTAGTGCAAAGTGACCTAATTGATCAACATCTTTACGATTGGAGACAAGTCATAGAATGGAGAACTTTTGGCTTCTAAGATTTTCCTGCTCACATGAATCATCTTTTGGTGATGAAATCACTTTCAAAGAGTGGAAGGCCGTATGAGGGAGATGAAGTGTGGAATGCTGATATATGTGGAGGTGAATTAGGTTGAAATAGGACATGCTTGTGGGAGAAATTGTTTGGCAGGATGATCGACAAATATATCTTGGGTAAAGATTATAATATTCACGAAGGAGGGGGGAGATACAGTGAGGTTAAGGTCTATTGGTATCAATAGAAGTTCAATGGGTATTTCAAGGTGAAGACTTGTTGGGTTTTGCAAATACCGTGTTGCGAGATCCTTGGATGAAGTACCTTGTATGGTGGAGGCAACTGACGGACATTTCATTTAGAGACTGCTATGCTGCGATGTTGAGATTTCCTAATGTGAATTCCTGTTGGATGAGTAGAGCTGTCAATTCGGGAATACGGGACGGGACCGGACGAAATTATGTTGTCACACGACGGGGACGGGGACGGGGACGGGGACGGGGACGGGAACGGGACGAGACGGGACGAAACGGGACGGGACTAAAAACTCCTTCCCGTTCCAAATCTAATGCGGGACGCGGGACCCGTTGACTAGGAGGAATTAGGCGTTGACTAGGCGCCACGGCCAAGGCCAAGACTGGCCAAATCGAAGTGTATATATTACGAGACAAGACTTGTGAATTGAGAGCAATCTAATTCATTCTAGTTAAGACTTCTTTTGGTTCTTTCTACAGCTTCTAGCTGAATTCGTGAGAGGGTAAAACCAACATATATAGTTGAGGATCATATTTGTCCGGACAGTAGTTTAAGGAAACGCACCAATTGAACGTAATGGATTTCCTTATATCAGCAGCAGAGACACCAATTTCAAACATAAAGATGAAAAGTAACTGTATGTGGTGATTTACCATCTGTTCATAACCGTGTTATTCAACTTGGAGTAATACACACATTCAAGCAGTGATAATATACAGACATTACACTAACTAAAGAACATGCAAACAAAAAAAAAAACATCAGCATTTGCTAAAGGATGTTGTCAGAAAAATTAAATCAGCATTGGTATTTTGAGATCGAGCTGAATAACAAGGTATACCTTTTAATCTGGTAGCCAAAGCATATATTACGATTTGGGTGTCCCATAAAGTAATTTCACAAGTTTGTAATTCACCGGCAAGCGTACACGGGACGGGACGGGATGGGCGGGACCGCACTATGTTGTCCCGCGACGGGGACGGGACAGGACGAAACGGGACGGGACTAAAATATTCCGTCCCATACCGTCCCATTTGTATGGCGGGACGGGACGTCCCGATGGGACCGTCCCAACATGACGGCTCTAGATGAGGAAATATCATTTTTATATATCCGCAGTCAATCCCGCTGAGATGAACAATGTGTTGCTATCAATAGTGGATTGAACCAATAGCCTTTAGGTGGGTGGGTGATGCGAAACATATAGGGATCAAGAAAAGCAAATTCAAAAGTATAAGATGTATGCTAATATGCTGAAGTTTAAGGGCAAGCAATCAAGTTATCATATAATGAGATGGAGTTTGTTTTAAAATCTCTTAGTCTCATAAATCTGGTGATATTTGCAGTTTTGTAATTTTGGGTGGTTTCCGGGAAAAGTTTTTCTCCGTGATGCTCTTTGGTTCACCCCGCCATACCCGTGTTGAAACGACTTGAGTATGAGTGTCCGACACGTGTACAACGGATGCGGAGCGTGGTGGATTGTTATGATTCTGGGTTGGACCCTCCTAAGTATGGGATCAGGTTGGGTTAGCTTGAGAAATAGGACTCAAGTTTAAGAGAATTTGTTTAACGTGCTCCATCAGTTGGTCGAGGATCTTAACAGTTTGTCTGTCTTACGTGCATTGTTCTTGCTCATATGACAGGTAAATCTTATATCAGTTCTGGTTAAGCAAATTGAGTGCAAGTTATATTGACTCAGTCTTGGACATATCTTAATGCTGTTTGCATTTGCAACATTTTAGCAATCACAGATGTAAGGGTGGAACCTTTTTTTGTTGGACAAGTACATTATTCTAAAAATTGTTTATCAAAACAATATACTCCCTCCGTCCCATTACTAGTTCCATTTTCTTACATGCTATAATCGGCTTGGACTCTAGATAAGGCCTTCAGGATATTGGACACATGTGGTGTACATCTGTTGTTGAATATTCGCACTTTCTTGGGCTTATGTATTTTAAGGGATCAGCGTTTATTGAAGGAATTGGTATGCAACCCATGCTTGCATTGAGTAGCACATAACATTAAGGTGTTCTAGTCACTTGTTAAAGCTTAAGCTATCAATTGGGTGAAACATGCACATTTATCTTAACATTGCCCTCATATTTTGTGCCTCTCGGGTGGTCAGACATACCAAGTAAATTTGCATATCTGAGAGCCCAAGCTATTATAGAAGGGGAAGCATAAGCATTTATTAAGCTAGGAAAATTAACATTTGTTAACATATGACTAACAGACTATAATTTGTCAAATAAGTGTCTTACTAAAATTCAGATACCTAAGTACTTGTGCCATTGTTCATACCCTTTAACCCCAGCATGTAGTTTTTTGAGGTTAGCTATGGTAATTATTATGCTGGCTGTGGCACTAATAACTTGGTTATAAATCACTTTGTTACAGAACAGATTCTTTATGTGTATACCCCATCACCCATCGAGTATTATTTTTTAATACTTTCGTTCTCTTTTAACTGTAAGCGCTTCTTCATAGCTTGTTATAGCACACTTACTTTGAAATATGATACTGCTGTCATTTTGTACTGATTTACCGTTACTGTAATTTTCATTCTCTAAATATGTTAATGTGAATCGTAACTTAAATATGCATTCTGTCTGCAGGTTGTAAATTGCCATGTATCTGTAATTTACGTTTTAGCACCTTTGAGGTATGCTACTGTGTATGGATGCTCTGATGCTAATTTACGTTTTAGCACCTTTGAGGTATGCTACTGTGTATGGATGCTCTGATGCTACGATAGTGCTTGGGGCGGTTGGCAAGGTATTTGGAAGGTTTTGAGAAGTCTCATGCTTTGTCATTTTGATTTCTGAATAATGTGCATATGTTACTATAAGACGAATAAGTATTTTACAAATAATACAGTTAACTTGAGTAAGGCTGTTATGCAAATCAAAGAGCTCAAAGTTCCAGTCGAGTAAGCTTGAATAGCATTATTTGCCCATAAATTCTTGAGCCAGTTAAGGCTTCGCCTGTTTGTTCGAAAAGTTCTATTCATGGGTGTCTTGAGCATTTTCGGCTCATTTTCTAATAAACCTGACTTATTTTAATTTTGTTTTACTTCTAAATGCTTTTGTATACCATCAGGATATGTTATATGCTTTTATATCACTTTGTTTCTTTTTCTTTGTACATGCATTTTTTTTCCGATGCATCCGTGCTTGTTTTTTGTACCTTTTCCCTATCTTTGCTATAATCTTCTTTACTTAGCATTATGTACATGCACACACACATATATGTGCATACCTACACGCTCACACACATGTTGTCTTGCATTTAAGAGTATACACATATAAATCACCCGTACGCAACATGATATGCCTTTACCTCATCCTACCTTGACTAATGATCCGCAGTAAAGAAACAGGGAAAACTGTAAAATTAGGTTAACTGTAGAGAGACAGTTCACTGCTAGGCCTGCGATATTCTTTTTGTTATTTGAGACTCTTTCTTATGCGCCATTAATTTTCAAGCCTTCCATTTCTGGATTGACGGGTTCAGTTCATGCATTTTCTAATATGTATAACTTACAATTTGTAGCTTCAGTGTGATTGTCTGTAAGACAGTTTACATCTAACGACCTTGGTGCACATGTTTTCATATCAGTGATTTGGACTTTACCTATTCCGTTTTATTATTGTGGATTTCGGTTATTGCACCTTATATTATTTTTATTCCGTGTGTTTTTTTCAGGCTGTAAGAATTGAACACTGAAAGAGTTCATGTGATTTTGGCTGCTAAACGAATCTGTATTGCTAATTGTCGCGAGTGTGTTCTATTTGGGGGTAAATCAGCAACCGCTCATTGTTGGTGATAACCATAAGCTACAGGTCTGTTTGCCTAGTACTTCTTTACTTTGCACAGTGAAAAATCATTCGGAGCTACGGAGTATATTATATACTCTTTCAAAGTTTTTTTTTTTTTTTTTTTCTGTTGGGATCATTTCAACCTTTCATTGACTTTAATGTGTTGCACAGTCACACACAAATATATTTGCACACATAATGTAGTGACCGTCTTTTATTGATATCTACTTGTATTTTAGTTCATTAGTGCGCTTGCTTTTGGCTTGTGTTCTTTTTCTATGCTCCAGCCGCAACTTCATTACATAATTATGCGACGACAGCAGATTTGGCTATCTCTGAGCCTTTGGCTCTAGAGATAAATTCTTTTAGCCAAGTGTGTTTAGTAGCTACAGGGGCACATTTCTACCTCTGTTTGATGGCTGAAACATTGTCTTGCAATTCCACATTACATATGCTTTTCTCATTCTAGTTATTACCAAGAAGAGGTTTAGAGTGGCCTCAGGTCCACAAATTAAACGCTCTAAGATGTGTGTTTGTTGTCCTAGAAATCTGTGCTATATATATATATATATATATATATATATATATATATATATATATATATATATATATATATATATATATATATATATATATATATATATATATATATATATATATATATTCCTTGTTATGTGATCAAGCTTGAGGGAATATAGTATCTCATTAACTTTTTGGCATTTACGTACCTCCAGGTTGCACCATATAATACATTTTACCCGCAACTGGAGGAGCACATGAATCAAGTTGGTATTGAGGCTAGTGTCAGCAGATGGGCCGAACCAGTAGCGCTTGGTTTGGTTGATCCACATGATTCAATATCTCATCCTGCTGGTGTTTCCGATGTTCAAGCTGAGTCTGCTACTCGTATAGATCCTGATCAGTTTACGAACTTTTTTGGTATGTTTTTGTCTTCTATTATATAAAGTTACATGCTCTGATGGCTTTACTTTTAGCTAGATACATTTTTATGACAGAGTTGAGTATATACTATGATGTTCTTGCACAGATTCCGAACTGGATTGAAGGTGAATCACCTGGTTCTACCAAAGATAATCCATTTCCTTTACCAGATGTCTATATGGAATCACAGCAGAGAAACGTAAGTGCAAGATATTTGTGTTTCTTGTTCATTAACATTAGTGTTTTTTCTCTCCGTAGGGTTGTGTTTTGACAGTATTTATTCTTGTTTTTATTAATTCCAGCACAAGAATTTAGCAGAGGTGAAACAAGTTTTGAGAGAAACACAGCTTGAAGATATCAGGAAAAAGGAGCTGTCGAGTGCACTCCATGTCTATTTCAAAGAATGGCCATATGGTAACCAATGCTTTTACATTACCGAGTCATTGCACTTCAAGGTTTTGTTTTTCCACTGTTTATAGACAAATACCATGACACAATTGTGGTTCAAATGATGCCATTTGAACTACTCTGCCGTCCCTAAATGAATGTTCAAGTTTCACTTAAAGGGACACTCTGAAAATGTGTATTTTTTATGTACTTTAATAGCAAAGATGCATAAATATTCTTGTTATTCACTATCTAAACATTAGTTTTATGATAATAAAATGAATAGTGAATCTTTTTTGATAAAAAAACGTTTAGGGGCAAAGTTTTTTACGAAAAAGATTCGTTTATGGACAATAATTTCTTGAATTTGACATTCATTTGTGTGGCGTAGGCACAGTGAGGGAGTGAAACTCTTGTATGTAAACTTCCCTCAGATAGGCTTCCTACTTGTAATGATTTTATTTACTCCCTCTAAAATAAGTGTTGGATATGACTTGTCAAACATTTTAAGAATGGTGATGTACGTATTTGTACCTGGTTTGTACCAATGTCAATTTGCACTACTATTTCATTTTCTAAAAACCCGACATTTATTTTGGGATGGGAGGGAGTACAAGATAATGGTTAAGATCATTGAATTAACAATATCTAATACTATAGATACTTATGTTAATTTTTGGTATAATTTATGATTATTATCAATTCATTCACTTGTATTTTTTTTTTTGGTTAGATTGTAGAAGTTACATGGAGAACTAATTTCTTTTTAAAAAATTTCAGCTTCGTGAGAAACATCGTACATAGCCGTAATCGTCTACAAGGCATGAATAACAGAGTGCAATGTGGGTCCCTTTCGTGCCAAAGGATAAAAGCGAGCACCAAAAGCAACATTTTTGTTTTATGGATTTCAAGTATCAGATTGCACAAGTTCTTCTTGGCTTATCTGTTGGCACCTAAGGCAACATCTAGGTGAAGGCTCCTTGTTCTGCAATAATACTTGATTTGAG
>JAFEMH010007691.1:0-79691 GCA_022495995.1 Adenophora triphylla var. japonica
TAGCTATTGCCTTAGGAGTCTGCCGAAGCACTGTGGGCCACGACCCTTTGGATGTGACGGGAGACACTTTGTTTGACCTACGAGAACTAGAAGTTGACCAAGGCCGACGGGGAGAAGGTCCTCTTTTGCGAACTTTCCGCGGGGAGGGAGATCACGCCGAAGCACAGGGCGGAATGAAGCCACTGAGAGCCTCTTGGATTGTTTGACTCTACGGAGGAGGACCCCGGATCTCGGAGTGAGAGACGCGGGGGATTGGTTGCACGTGGAGCGAAAGAAGACTACGCCGGGGGCGAGGGAAAGAAAGGAAAGAGATGGCGAGGGACAAGCGCGAGATGGCGCGTGAGAATGACCTCCTAGGTATCCATTCATTGCATTGCAAACACATTATTAGTTAAATGTATTAAAGAGTTTGTCTTTTAGCATGTTGTGAACTTGAGAGTGAGACCGTGCTTGAACTCATCAAGAAATGTTATGTAGATTGAAGTGATTTGTGATTTACTTTTAAAGAAAGCTTTGTCGAGACATAAGATCTCTTGTTTGCCTTTGTTTCTTTGTGCACTTTGTCGCGTCCATCTTTGGACTTTTACATTGCATTCTGCGGGCTGAAGCGGCCCAGGCCATGGCGGCAATCCCTTTTGCTTGAGGCTTTGTGCTTGGGCGAGAGGTTGAATGCTCCCTTGACAAGTCGTTTTGACGGTCTTTTCATAGCTTCCTTGCCTCTTGTTGGCGTCGGGCTCTTGACCTCTTTTTGCAGCTTCTGCTTGAGCTTCTTTTGTTTTTTTTTTGTGAGCCCTTGCTCGAGCTCTCTTTTTTTTTTTAATTTCTGTGAGCCCTTGCTCGAGCTCTTTTTTTTTTTTTTTTTTGAAGACGCGTGAGGCGAAGGCAAGCCCTGGCTTGGAAAGCGGACATGGAGTCGGTCGTTTGATCTTTGAGTGACCCTCGGATGTCCTTTGATGTTGCCGCCGTCGTTTGACTTGAGTCAAGGTGGCTGTTGGGCGTGTTCTTGAAAAGTGCGTAGCTTGATGGAGGTCTTGATTGACATTCAAACTTTTGACTTTTGTGTATTTTTAAATAGGACCATTTAAGGTTGCCTACGTTCCCCAGGACTAGAGGGCTCGGAGTGCACGTAGTTGACGCACTACGTGGAGTGCGAGATCTTTGCCTGTTTGTTACTTCTTTAGGCGAAATATCTGCGAAGTTTGCTTCCGTTATTTGGATTCATGAAGGGATTGCCGTCTAGGTGCAGTCGGCTTCATGGCGCCTCAGGAGAAAGATCTTTTGAACCACGAAAGGGCCGATCCATGTGGGTTCCCCATTTTTCCCGGTGGGTTGGTTCGAGTGGGAGGCTTTCTTTGAGTGCAGGTCGCCTTCCACGATGTCTCGGGATTTGACTTTCTTGTCGAAAGCTCTAGCCATCCTGCTTTGATAGGCTCGGACGTGTTCCATGGCCTTTAGTCGTCAGCTCGTCTAGCGAGCCAATTCGTCATGTCGGCTTCGGAGCCATTCGACTTCGTTGATGTCATTTTCCAGCGGCGCTCGGAGTGAGGAATTTCTAGCTCGATGGGAAGGGCTGCTTCCATCCCGTATGTCGGGGCAAATGGGGTTTCTCCGTGGGCATTACGGCGATGTGCGGTAGCCCCAAAGTGCAAGGTGCGGCTTCTCGGGCCAATCTCGTCCTCGGGTGGTCATTTTCGGATGATCCGTTCGAGGGTTTTGTTTCTTTGCTTCCACGGCGCCGTTTGTTTTGTGGCCGGTAGGGAGAAGATTTGTGGCGTGTGATCTTGAATTCAGCCGACGGTGCATCGAATTCCCCTTCGAAGTGTGAACCATTGTACGATATGACCTCATTTGGGATGCGTATCGGCGAGATGATGTTTTCCTTGAGGAAATGCGCGACCTTCTTGGAGGTGAAGTACCTTGTAGGACTTGGCCGACCCATTTGGTGAAGTAGTCGATGGCTACTAAAGATGAACTTCGTGGCCAGATTCTTTGCTGGCGGAGCGATTTTCCCGATGACGTCAATTCCCCAGTGGCGAAGGGCCAAGGTGTAGTCATGCGGTAGAGATCGTGGGGCGGCGAGATGATTGAGGTTGGAGAACCGTTGGCACTTGTCGCGGCTTCGGACAAAGTGGATGCAATGTCTGCCTCCATGGAATCCGATAGTAGCCCATCCACGAGAATGATTTGCATCGGGGCTGCTGGCGTTCGTATGGGGACCCATGAAGCCCCATTGTGGACTTCGTTCATGAACTTGCTTGCTTCTTCTTGGGCGATGCGGCGTAGGAGTGGCCCGTGGTAGCGTTTCTTGTATAGCATGTCCCGAGGATGACGAAGTGAGAGGCAAGGCGTTTTAGGGCCATGATGCTCTTGGTTTTGACCCCTCACGTGTGTGGGTCTTCCTTGTTCATGAAGGTGGTTTCCCGCTCTTGAGGTATTGGAAGATCTGGTTTGTCTTTGGAAATGGCGTCGGACTTGCGTCTCTTTGGCTCTTGACAATCTTGCAAATCGTTGTGATTAAAACCTTCTCGCGACTTGGGCCCGGTTTTCTCTCGTTTGACAACATGCTTAAATGTTTGCTTGATGCATTTATTTAATTAATGTGTTTGCCTTTTGTATAGATGAATTGTTATTAACTTGTTTTGATTAGTTAATATCATCATTTGTTAAAGATGCAATGAAATGATTTTTAGGAAGGTCGGACCTTTTATTGAAAGCGTGAAAGGCGTACATTGTTGATCAAAGATTCACAATCGTCGGGCGTAAAGCCGTCAAAGACTTCAAAAGATGTGAATAGACGAGACAACAAGACTCGAAGCTAGACTATAGGCGACGAGGATTGGACCGAGCTTCATTACTCTCGGATGGGTTTGTAGCTCTAGAGGGAGTAGTCTTTGGTTCGGGTGGCCAATCTTCCCTTGGCATGAGTCCGGAAAGTAGCTTGCATGCGGTTCGATTTCAAACCGGATCGCGGAGGTTTTGGCTGCTCCACGATGATGTCCCTCCATTAGTGTTGCCACCGAGTCCTTGGGGGTTTTTGATGATAGAAGTCGGCGAGGGCTACTTCTAGGAGGCGAAGCATTCGGCGGTCGGAGTGGATTCTTCTTGATGTTGATCACTTTCATAGAATGCGCTTCTTTATACAGGATCTTTGCTTGGACGGCGTTTACAATGTCGATTCGACGGACATGCTATATCTCCTTCCACGATTAAGCCTTGGAGGAGGTTGCGCCATTGTTCGTCCAGTCGGACAGGAATGTTGAATTGAACTAAGGCGTGATGGTGTCCCATAAGATCCAGGAGTGTCGGCTAGAGGGTTGTCTTGTGCGGGGATCGGTGATGAGCCGGTTGCAAGAGGGTTTTCGGCGAAGTAAGGAGTCTACTCCTCGATCAATCTCCGTTAGGGCATCCGTCTCTTGATCCTCTCTCGAAGCATTCTTCACGATCGCATATATCGAGTTGTCATCGACCCATGAGTTCTTCAATTTCCGGCTCGTCGCGGCTTAGAGCGTGGATGTGAGGATCCACTTCGTAGCGGGACGGGGTAGGAGAATCATGCAGGAGAAGAGTATTCGGTCATGTCGGGACCTTCTTACAGGTCGCCAGCTTCTTGCCCGAAGCACTTGCCATTACTGCTGCTTCCGCGGATCACTTCGATCGCTCCATTGGCATTGATGAATTTCACGCATTGGTGAAGAGTAGATGATCTGCTTTCATCGATGTATCCAAGGCCGTCCCAACAAAGCGAGAGAAGGTTGGTTTGATTTCCACGACTTGGAACTCTCTAGCTCCGGTTGTACGTCGGGTGGATCCTCAGAGTTGATGACTCCTACGATTGGTCGTGCGGTGGAATCGTAGGCTCGGATTACCGGTGAAGGCCTTATCGAAGAACGGTCGATGCGGAGTCGTTTCGGTGTGCTTAAGCGATGATGTTGGCTGCGGAGCCGTTATCAATCAAGGCGTTCGGGAGGAAGAACATCTCTATTTTTATGAGGATGAGGAGGGCTTCGTTGTGCCGATTCTCACATATTGGCAAGTCATCGTCTGTGAAGGCTAAGCAGCTTCCCGTGCTACCGTTGGACTCGATCTCTTACAGAGAACGTTCGATCCATCCATTTGTATGCCTTGGGTGGGGCAAAGATCGTAGGGAGACGGTTGCCCTTGGGCGTTCTTGTCGGAATTCCCGGTCACGAGATCTGCTTGACTACGGTTTCACGCTCCCGGTCGTAGCGGGACGGCATGCGACGGTTTCGGAAATTGCGGGGAGTGCTTGCTCTCGCTTGGAGTTTCGTCAAAGGCTATTGAGTTTACCACTGTCGTTCGGGGGAATGGATTTCCGATGGTATTGGGACCACGAGGGCGTTCCAATTTTCCCTCCTCAATGAGCCCCTGGACCACACGCTTGAGTACGAAGCAATTGTCGGTGGTGTGGCCGGGGTAGTTGTGGAAGGCGCGGTGTTTGCTCATATCCATGTTGGGTTTGAGAGTCTTCGGTTGGAAATTCTCGAGTGGTTTGAGAAGATTTCGTTTCACCAAAGCTTCAAATACTTGACCCGAGGGCATTTCCGGGTTATCTAAATCTTTGGAGCGTGGGAAGCGAGGGGATTGTTATTCTTTGGGGCTGCTTGATCGCGGTTTACTTGAGCTCCGTTACGAATGTAGTGCCTTTGTTCATTTGCTTCCTTTCCTTTTGGTCGGGGCGGGAGTTGAAGTTGCCGGGTTTGTTCGATAGCGGTAAGATGAGGCGGGGTTCTTTGTTGCCTTTTGAAGACTCGAGTCTTTTCAAACTTTGTCCGGCGTTGACCATGGCACGGAGATCCGGATAGAAATGGTGGGTGATCAAGGTCCTCAGATGGCTTGAGGCGGGAATGGAAGATGTCCATCTGCTCTTCTTTGGAAAGTGGATCCATTATCTCGCTTAGCTTCCAGTTCCATCTTTTGTAGAACTCGCCCACTTTGGTTCGTCATCCTTTTGTTCGGTGGCTTGCGAGGTCATGGCGGTTTGTTTCCCATTCAAGGTTGGCGCGGTACTTCTCCAAGAAGATTTCAGCGATACGATCCCACGTGGAGCGGTTTTACGCCTTCACGTTGAGGAACCACCTTAGTCTTTGTGGATTTGAGGAATGCGAAAATGATGCGCCATACGGTGAGGGTTGCCCCTTTGGCTCTCATACCCGGGACGTAGGTGTCGATGTGGGTTTTTGGGCATTACGTCCGTCAAACTTTTCCATTTCCGGCATCCTGAACTTTGGAGGAGAGGGACCACTTTGTTCGGATCGGTAGGCGGAGGGAGTCCTTGAGAACTAGCTAGCTTGCCTTGCATGTCTTTCATTTGTTCGATAAGCCAAGCCATGTGGGGATCGGTATGCGAGGTGGGTTACCATTTTCGGGGACGGAAAGCAGAAGATGGAGGTGGATTGGGCGATGGGATCGCCATTCGGGAGTCTTGGGGAGGTAGTTGAGTGTATACCAACCCATACCACAGGGTGTTGAAGTTGAGGCGTGATTGCCGGAGTCCGCTAAGGGTTGTGTTTGGGAGGCTGGGGAAATGATTCGTTAGCCCCAATTGGCGAGACTAGCGGGTGGCAAACTTGAGATGTCGGGATATCCGCTCGGGATGCTGTCCCTGGTAAGCATGGGGACTTTTGATTGTGGTTGCGAGGCTCGTATAGAGGCAAAGGATTGAATCTGGGGATGCAAGAGATGCATTGGGATACGGCGGAGCGAGCACGTATGTGTCTTTGTTAGTGCGAAGCTTGATGTGCGGGCCAGGAAGCGGCCGTCTTGGCGGGCATGTCGGGCTGCTTGGCCCAGCGCTGAGGAGCTTTGGCGATAAGGCTGCTTTGCGTTCTTTGGGATCTCGTAGCTTGGCGGAGCGGGACTGGCGATAGCTTTGAGAAACCGGGGAGCCGGTATATCTTCGTCCTCTATGAGAACAAAGGTTCCGTCGGGTTGAGGCTGCTGTTCCTCGAAGACGCAAGGTGTCGACGATCCGAGCTTCTTTGTTCCTCTTGGCGCTTCTTGATGGTTTCGAAGGCTCGCAGCACCTCCTCCATTGTCTGCAGGAGGTTCCTTAGTGGCGGGGTTCCGTTTCCCTCACTTTGTTATCTGTTGATCCGTCATGGGGAGTATCGGACGGTGCGGACCGTTGAAGCTGGAAGGGCTATCGGACCTTGTGACCTCGATGCGAAAAGGCGGCTTCCGGGGATTCTCAACCACTCTCGGTTATTTGGAGGGTGACGGGCAAGGTTTAGACACGGGAATGGCCTAACGGGATAAAGGGGAAAGCTCACGTGGCATGCGGTTTCCGTTTCTTTTATTTTTGATTTTTTTTGTTGTTTTAATTTACTTAAAACATGTTTTCTCGAGAATCCTAGGTAGGTTGGAAAAGATTGCTCTTCTTTTCGCAACTATGCTAGATCTGGGTCGTGGAGACCATACGTGCGGCTATAAGCCCCTCGTTTTGCACACTGTATTTCGACATCCCGGGGTGGACGGCCCGGGCGAGGTCCTATAGTGCAAGCGGTTTCCACCGGCCTAAAAAGAAAATCGAACCTAAGGACCGAGCTTGTCATGTTCGTTTTGATGCGTTAGCCATGTGAATAGTGAACCGAGCCGGCCACTAAGTCAAGATCGAGTCAAGAGTTCGGCATGACCTCTCTTTACCTTGCTTGCGCAAGGATGCAGTGACGTTAGGCGTTAGGGTGGTCATATTGTCATGGGCGACGTATCAAAGGCGTGATGACATGGTGTCATGTGAGCATGGATGTATATCGGGACGGAACATCGTGCAGGTGTAGCTTCGGAAATCAAGATCGAGTCAAGATTTTAGCATGACCTTTCATCGCTTTGCTTGCGCGAGGATCTTGAGTTCCGAGCCTTGACTCGAAAAATGGCCGGCATGGTATATGTATCCAGTATGTATGACACGGGCAGGTAAAAACCAGCAGAGTGCGGGCGAGTGTGACTCAAGACTTCAAAGCGTGCGGGGTTGACGCTTGGCTAGGATGGGATGTTTGGAATGATCCCGTGCGCGTCCAAGAGGCCTAGGAAGACCTAACGGACTGCAAGCGAGACCACTGGGGTTGAGGTTGTAGTGTGCGGTGTATCCGGCGGCGGTGCGCGTAGCGTGCGGTGTAAGCGAGGGCGGCGGTGTGAGTAGAGTGCGGTGTAACCGAGCGGCGATGCGCGTAGTGTGCGGTCTCTAAAATTCTTTTACGAGTAAAACGAAGTTTTTGAAGAATTTTAAATGTATGCACGAGATGTATATTGATGCATTTTTTGTATTTTTATTTTTTTGTAAAATAAAAAAGTAATGCACGTGCACACACACATAACAGTTAAAGGAAGGGGTAAAATGAAAGTTTGACCCTCATCATCATTTTAAAAATCTTTTGTTTTGTTTAAAAAGATTTTAAAACAAAATTTTCCCCAGCGGAGTCGCCAACTGAAATAGCCCGGATTCGAGAGGCAGCGCGTTCGCGCCCCGGCATCTGGCATTCATGTCCCCCGCCTCGCGGCGGTTCGTTTTTTTCGTTTCGTTGGAGGTGTCTCGCCGTTTGTTTTCGCATTTGTAGAGTCGCCACGCCGTTTTTATTAAGCCCAAAACATTGAAAAAGGGCATCAGTTTAAAGATAATTTTAAACTGTTTTGTGTGATGAGATTTTGAGTTCGGAGGTCAGATGACTCCTCGGGAAGAGAATATTAGAATATTAGAGCTCACCCGAGTAGCCTCGTAAAACGAGTCTTTCGGATACCCCTAATATCCTTTAAATGTTGTGTGTGTGTGTGTGTGCTTTTAAAAATGCATGATGTATCGGATGTCTACATTGTATGCTATGTATGGAAATGTATTGAAATAGTAATGGAAGGAAGCCTTACCAATGTTGGTTCGTGTCTGTCTTCCGCTGGGGAGTAGTGTTTGAGGTCGGAGTAGCGTTCCGGTATGGATCGGGATTGCTTCGGGAGATGCCGGTTGTCTGCGGACAGAGTTTCGGCGTGAGTTGAGATTGTAGGCTGCGTTCGGGCAGAGGTTCGGCGTGCGTGGGGATCGTCGGGATCACTCGGGCAGAGGTTCGGCGTGCGTTGTGGTGGCAGGAGTCACTCGGGCGAGTTTCGGCGTGGTTTGGGATCGCCGGTTTGACTCGGAAAGAGCCGGGACACCGTGGAAAGACCAGCGAGGCCTCGGAGTACCACGAGGGGCCTCGAGTACCTCGAGAGTGCCTCGGGACAGCGCAGGAGCGTCTCGGGAGCGCTTGGGGAGGCTTCGGAGCACCACGAGGGGGCTCGGAAGGCCTCGGAAGGATCCGAAAGGGGCCGGGAATGCCTCGAAAGGACTTAGAGGGGAAGCCGAGAAGGCCTAGGGAGGAAGAGAGAAGTGGGAGGTGTGTGAAAATGAGGAGAGGGAGCCCTCTATTTATAGTGCCGAGATTAGGTGCAAAGAGGTCCGTACGGACCTCACAGTAATCCGAGTATTTTGGTTTTCCTCGATTTGAGGAATGCAGTGATGATGGAGGAATATTTGCAATTATGGTGTCCCACGAGCAATAAGGTCCGTACGGACCATCTTGCATGCAAAGAGGTCCGTACGGACCAACTAAGCATGTGGGTAATCATTTCTTCCGGGATTTGAGGGAATATTGTGGACTTTAAGAAGATTGAGTAATTATGACAACAAAGAGGTCCGTACGGACCAATATTGCTTTCCCAATTTCCTGAAAATTCCCGAAAGGTCCTTTTGTCCTTTTTTATCCCAGGAAGGCTCCTCCCTTGGTTTGGTTGGGGGTTTAGAGAGGGTTTTGAGTGAGAGGGGTCGTCGAGACTGTGTTGATGAGTCTGCGGTGTTTCCCGTGTGTTTGAAAGGGTGTGATCCAGATTGGGGTACTTACAGTCCTCTACCAAGTTTGGTCAGAACTTGGATTTGTGAAGGTGCACTACTTTATTAATGGATTCTACCTATTACAAGTTGCAAGCCAATGATTGAAAGGCTGCCAAACTAGAGGTGACCACTAATGGGTCGTGCTACAACTAAGACCACAGTGTTTTCTAGAGATGTGCTCACAAGTTGAGCTGATTTCTCTAGGGTGTTGTGTGTGAATCAATCAATGTGTTCCATAAGTAGTCTAATGGAGGAACACTACTGCACTGATTGAGGTGCCGGTGTATAAGTCCTAACGAGAGATGTCTAGTGAATAAAGGGACTTGCTTTGAATGCCTTGAACTAGAGAATGTGCGGGTTGGTAGTTCAAAGCAACTCACTCTCAAGAATCATAAATGCACCAACCTTCTTCAATGCTCCGGAAAGCTATATATAGTGAACTTTGAAAAGGAGCCGTTGTCTTTGAAGAGGTTGCAATGATGACTTGGGTAGCGAGGCATTAAATGGGAAGATCCTTGCATTAAATGCACGAGATTTGGATAGAGAGGATTTCCGAGAGATAGATGGGGCTCTGTGGAGTGCGGTTACTTGACATTCTCAAAGAAGGTGCGATTTCTTTGCGAGAGATGTCATGTCAGCATGCTTGCTTTACCAACTTTAGCTAAAGTTGATGGCTTGGTAGTTGGGAACAATTAATGCATCGGCAAGCTGCTAACCGGAGGAAGCTTGAAGAGTAAGCCTTAACCGGTAAAGTGACATGACCGGTAACAGAGGTGCCGGCCCGGTAACTCAACCGGTAAGATAGCTCAACCGGTAAGAGGAGCTTTGACCGTGCTTGACTCCAACCGGTAACTCACACATTGCTGATGGAAATTCTCAGGTCTTCAAGTCATCAAATCTTGAGAAAAATACATAGCAAAAACACTGGGCACAAGCACTAAGGGATCCTATGGTACATAGAAAAAATCTATTTTGATCTAACTAAATTAGGGGTCCTCATTAATGCTTGTTATGATTGGGATTAAGCAATTCTAAGCCAAAGCATATATTTGACTAACAATCTCCTCCTAATTGCTTAAGTCCAATCATCCTAGGTTGGCATCTTCTTGACTTAGAAAAGAATGATAAAGATTTTGTCTATTTAATATATCATTCCCCAAGTCAAGAGACAACTTGATGCTACCTTAGGAAAGATTACAGATTAGAAAAATAAAAGATTGAAAAGGGGTAAAGATTTTGAATGATCCTACAAAAATATAACGGTTAGTAGCATATGAAGCATTCAAAACAATAGAAGGAATTTCAAACAAAACACAAAGTTTGAGGGTAAGAGATTCTCATTATGTTTGTGGACCGGTGAATGAGGAAAGAAAGACAAAAACTTCATCGGTTACATTCTCAGAGCTGCACCGGTAAAAGGCTTGAAACTTGATCGGCTAAGGAGCAGCGGCATCTGAAGGAGGGGCAGCATCTGAAGGAGGGGCAGCATCTGAAGCTTTGGATTTCTTTGCTTTCCTCTTCTCTTTCTCATCCCTTTTTCTTTTCTTCCTATCTTCTCTAACCACCATTAGCACTTCATTTTTAGCTTTTACTTTGGCTAACTCCATTTCAAGCTCACGGTTCCTTTCTTGACAACTACTAAGGGCTTCGTTGTCCTTTTGAGTTCTTGATGGATCGGTTCGAATGTCTTTGCACGAAAGTTGTTGCTCACAAAGGATTTTATTGGTTTGCGAGCCTCATCAAGTTGTAGCGAAGATCTACGATGACGTTGTCTCTAGCATTTATATCGGTCATGAAATTGCCAAGAGACAAAGCAATACCGATCTTCAATAAATCAAATCTTCTCTCATCCTCCTCCGATTGGACTTAATGAAAGAACGAGCTAACTCAATGTTGACTTCAACAAAACCATCAAGCACGGCTCTATGAAGACCTATCAAATCTGAAGCAAGGAGTGGCCTATTTAAATCATCGGTAGGAGGAGTCGGTAAGGGAATGGATTGAGAGACCGGTTGGCTAGGCTGGTAAATGAGCATCGGTAACGGAGGCAATTGATCGGCAACATGGCTATCGGTAATAGGAGAAGATGGATCGGTAAGAGAGGTTGCATTGGACCGAGACACTTCACCGGTAGGAGAGATTTCAATCTCCTCATCCAATAGTTCCATGGAAGAGTCGGGAGGAGCAATCGGTAAAGGAGAAGCGAAGCATGAGGATCAAAGGGTTCCAAACTCATCATCTCGGCAAAAGAAAGTTCCAAGAGCTCGAGTACAATAGGGACTAACGGTAAGATGGCTTGCCGACGCCTTAGAATGTGAATTACTCTAAGAGATAGAAGAAGTAATGAAGCTTCTCTAATGTTGCTCCAAGGTATAGGCTTGCCTTTCTTCATCACGAGAGTACGGTCACATTTGGCAATAAGCCAACCATTTTAGTAACATAACCGGACCAATTTAAAAGCCTCAACTCCGAATTTGAGTAATACGCCCATTGATAGACATATACCGGATAAAGAAGTCATCGGTTGAAAGTGTGCTTTCAACCGGTGCAGGCAAATGTTGCATAGCGGCCATGAATCTGATAAACCGATTGTGTTCTTGAATAGAGGAAGGATATTTCTTGTTTGGTTTTGGAGAAGGGAAATCGGTAAACAAGCTGTTGCTCATCTTTGCCGGGAAGGATTGCTTTGCCCTTGGGAGGAATTGGACGCTTCTTAAGCTTCAACACCTTAATCTTCGATACCGGCGACTTGTCTCACCGGGCCCGGTAGTTTTGGTATATCTAGGAGGGTATCTTCGGGAGCGGCACCAACCTTCATGTCTGTCACAACATCAATGAAAGTGGACATTCTATCTTCTCTCCTTTGCCTCTGAAATTGATCGGCAATAGATGGAGGCATTGGAGTGGGCTCGATACGCCTTGCTAAGGATCTTCTCATGAACCTCAAATAAAGGTATTCCATCGGCGGATCGAGGGATAGAAGCTTTGGAGGTATAGAAATTGAGAGTAGACATGAGATCCTTCGACGCATACCGGGATCATCATAAACGGGAGGAATTGTTGGATCATTCTCATCAAAATCAACATCTTCTTCTTCTTCATAGAAATCGAGAGAGAGTCTTCATCAAAAATGGGATCAATATCCTCCTCTGAACCGGTGAATTGGCTCTAGAAGAGGAAGGAAGAATAACTTGACTTACCGATTGACTAAGGTAGAAGAGATGCTTGAATGGCTTTACGAGTAGCCGGCTCTTCAATGGTTGCTCTTTGACTCTCCTTGAGCTTCTCCGTTTGCTCGGTAAATAAGCTAGCTGCTAAGACTTGCTGGAGAAGGATATCATCAACATTGATTGCCTTAACCGGTTCAGTAGATGCAACGGTAAGGGGCTGATTAACCGGTAAAGGAGAAGCACCGGTAAATGGCTCAGAAGCCGGTAAATCTTCTCTAACCGGTTGAAGTATTTCACCGGTAAGAGGCATCGGTTGAACAACCGGTGAAGGGCTTGGCCTAATAACTTCTCCTCCTCCTGAAGCAAGAACGGTAACTGGAGAAGTCTCAGTACTACCTCCTCCTACATGTTGCATCGGTAAAGGAGTTGTAAAGTCAGTACTTATCTTCTCAGATCGATCAATCTCAGCAGCATCTTGGTCATCGGCATCTGAATTACTAGAGTCAGTAGAGCTAGAGCTTGTGACAGACTGCTCCGCCCTATCAATGGTTTGATTATCAGAGCCATTAATGTCCTTGAACATTTCTTCAATTTCTTCATCAGGAACAGTAGCCCATTTGTTTTTGTTGGGTGAATAGAGTTGAAGAAGTCGAGAAGAGAGATATCACCCATACTACGAAAGTCTCTGTTCAAGTCCACCGGATTTTGCACCACATCCATTACATTCTTCACGAATTGCCATCTTCGAGGTCCTAAGTTGACAATTTCGGGATCAAAGGAGGGAAGATCATCTCCGGGTAACTCAAATCTTCCAAGGCGATAAGGATCGGATTCCTTGAGGGTATCTGAGCATTATAAAGAATGGCAAAATCAATCCACCTTTGCTGAACCATCATGTCTTGCGGAGCCTATCTGAGCCAAGTAGATGGCATTCCACATTGGAGCGGCAACTCAAAATACCAATTGTAAATCTTGAGTAGACTATCTCTGGACAATGAGATATCATAGTCACTCAACAAACATGGCTTGGTATAGTAGAGACCTTTATCATCATGGATGTTGTCAAAATCCACATAATCGAGATATGTCACCATTGGGGACTGAGTCTTTGTTGATCTCATGGAATTGCAAAAGCTTTCGGAAGGAAAGGAGGCAAGTGCTCAATAGGATATACCCAAGTGGGAGATGGTTCAAAGGTAGGATTGACTAGCCGGGGATTGTAATGGTAAATGTGAAAGGTTGGGTTTCTGATCGGTTTGCGGTGACTTACCGGTCGGGTTGATGATTGGCCAGGTAAATGGAATTTTGTCGGTAAGGAAGTTGTGATTAAAAGTCTTTTGGGAATGAATGGTATGAAGTTTCCCAAGTGCTTTCAATTCTCCTTCTTCTCTCGGCATTTTCTTTGGCAATTTGTTGGGAAGATTTTGGAATAGGTTTGGATCTCTTGGAAGGGGAGGAGCTGATTTTACATTTGTGGCTTTTTGCTTTTGGTAGGGGAAAGAATGATAGAGATAGGCTTATCATCATCATCATCATCATCGGAGGACTCAAGTAGTTTTCTCTTTGCGGCAAAGAAGGTTTGGGAGCGGGGAGGAGCACCGGCAAATTGAGCAACCTTTGGCCGGCTAGAGAGTTTCTTCTTTTGAGTTGGTTTGCCGATTGGTTTACCGGCCGGTTTCTTGGTAGCGGAGTTCATCGAGACTTACCGGTTGGATTACCGGTGGAAGGCGCAGTCAGCTTATCGGTTGGTTTACCGGTAGATTCTTTGATGGCTCTAATCATGTCAAACTTGTCAAAAGCTTTGCGAAAAGGCGAGATACTTGGGTTGATTCTCGGAGGCTTGAAGAAGCTGCGGGGATGGATGCGAGAGCACGGCTAATCATCAGATAATGACAAGGTTTGGCTTTGTTGGTCTTGGTAGATGGCCTTTCCTTCGAAATTTCTTAAAAGCAATTAAAACAATCCGGTAAAGGAAAGCACACCGGTTGAATTCTCCTCCAATAATGATGGCAGCAATTGCTTCCCATTGTATCATGGTGATACAATGATGAGAGCCAGACCGGCAAATGAAGCATCGGTCCACGACATCAGCAACAGCGTAGAAAACAGCATCAAAACCAGCTTTCTTGTTAGCTTCACCGGTAACGAAGGGGTCAGATCCTCGAACCTTTGCCCAGGCAGCAATCATATCTTTCATGGAGATAGAAGATGAACCGGTGGAAGAAAGGTTGGGAAGGCAAGGCGGCAATGGTGGCTGGGCTAAAAGTGACGGGGACACCAGCAGCAGTGGAGATAATATTCTCATTTTCATCCACAACACCATTCTCGAATAACTCATTAACCATCTCATAATAAATGTCTTCATTTCCTTCAGGCATCACGAAAGGAATAACTCCGGCAGCAATGAATAGAGCTTCAATGGCACGGCCTTCGTCGGAGTCGAAAAAGCTGGAGAGAATGTAACCTCCATAGATGTCTTTCTTAATGGCCATCTGTGAATCAAATAATCATTCAAACAAAATAAGTTAGAATCAACGAGATTTCTACAAATAATTTTAAGAGTTTAGATGATTCTAGAAATATAAGAGATCTAGGAGTCTTTAGAGTTTCAAAATCATACCAGAAATCTCAAGAAGTGAAGAACACAGATGGAGAAGGAGAAGATGAAGTATGAGAGTAAATTGCCGGTTGCCTATAGTTCTTTTAGAGAGAGAATCCGTAAAGTTTAAGCGAGATTTTGAAATCCTTATATAGGGGACAAAAGAGCGGGAAGATGAAGAGGTGTGTTGGTTAAAGCAAAAGAAGCTTAAAGGTTTTTAACTGTCGTGCACATTGATTGACAGTTTTGTTTCACGAAATTAAAGATGTGTTATGAAAATATGAACGTGTGTGCAACAGTTATATCAAAATATAATAAAGTACAAAAAGATAACCTTTTTGATAAAAGTGAATGATACAGATATTACCTTTTTGATCAATTATTTAAAATTGATCTACTTCTTTTGTATAGGAGCAATGGGAACAGTAAGGGATAGTACGGTAGGTTGCGATCGTCGCGGTGAAGGGATTGATGTGACTTGATAGGCAATGATGACAAACGAGCCGGTTAAATACGGATTGCAAATTTGGATCCGGCCGCAGTTCGTCGGTAAAGGGCAATCGGTAAGGTAGCTAACTGGTCAGGTATTTTGACCGGTAAGAGAGACTTTCATCGGTAAAGAACCATCGGATAGAGACACCATTTACCGATCAGGTATGTCGGTAAGAGGACCGGTAAAGGGAGTCTTGCCTTACCGGTAAGGGATACCGGTAAATGAGCACTAGCAAGCATCGGTAAACGAGTGAGGTCTCCTATGATCTTTGTTGAGAGCTTACACAGATAACAAAGTTAGCACATAATGTTTATCGAATATCAATCATGCCTAGTTCTCCTCTAAGGAATTCAAATCTTGTAATGTCCAATGGTTTTGTTAAGATATCAGCTAATTGATAATCAGTATGGACTTTTAAAAGAATAATGTTACCCTTTTCAACATGATCCTTGAGGAAATGGTATTTGATATCTATGTGCTTAGTCTTTGAATGCATCACAGGATTGTTGGAGACTGAGATAGCTGAGGTGTTATCACAATAGATAGGACATACTTCTTGAGGGATTTCATAGTCCACTAGTTGTTGCTTCATCCATAGAATTTGTGAACAAAGAACTCCCAAAGAGCCTATGTACTCGGCTTGATCGTAGAAGTGGAAATTGATGCTTGTTTCTTGCACGACCAGAAACCAAACGGTTACCCGTAAATTGACAAGTTCCACTAGTAATTTTCCCGGTGACCCTACAAGCCGCAAAATCGGCATCCGAATATCCAATAAGTGTAAATGAAGAATCTTTTAGATACCACAAACCTAAGTTAGCAGCTTCCCAAAAGATATCTTATAATTCTTTTAACAAACTTGCAAATGAGATTCTCTAGGGTCGCCTTGAAATCTAGCACATACACATACGGCAAACATGATATCTCTTCATCAAGGTTAAGTAAAGTAGAGAGCCTATCATACCTCGGTAGAGTGTCATATCTACTTTCTTACCGGATTCATCTTTGTCAAGGTGTACATTGGTGGCCATAGGAGTGCTTTGAGGATGAGCAGAGTCAAGACCAAATTTCTTGATTAGATCATTGGTGTATTTAGCTTGATTTATAAAAATACCTTCTTGGGTTTGCTTGACTTGAAGTCCAAGGAAAAATGTAAGCTCACCCATCATGCTCATCTCAAATTTGCTCTGCATAAGTTTCTCAAATCTCTTGCATAATTTCTCGTTAGTAGATCCAAAAATAATGTCATCAACATATATTTGAACTAACAATGAATGACCATTATTCTTAGCAATAAATAAGGTGGTGTCAATTTTACCTCGTTCAAACTTCTCACTAAGTAGGAATTTGGAGAGAGTTTCATACTATGCTCGAGGTGCTTGCTTGAGGCCGTACAAAGCTTTATTCAATTTGTATACGTGATTAGGCTTCTTGGAATCTTCAAAACCAGGGGGTTGATCAACATAAACAAGTTCTTGAAGTTCCCCATTGAGAAAGGCACTTTTCACATCCATTTGATATAGCTTGAACTCTTTGTAGGCCTGCATAGGCAAGGAATAACCTAATGGCTTCTAATCTAGCTACGGGAGCAAAAGTCTCATCATAGTCTATGCCTTCTTCCCCGCCTATACCCTTTCGCCACTAGTCTAGCCTTGTTCCTTATAATTTTTCCGGTTTCATCCAATTTATTCCTATAAACCCATTTCGTTCCAATTACGGTTTGATCACTAGGTCTAGGCACTAACTCCCAAACTTTACATCTATCAAACTGATTAAGCTCTTCTTGCATAGCTTCTACCCACTGGGTCATCTAGTGCTTCCTCGCCTTCTTTGGTTCAATATTTGAGACCATAGCAGAGGAAAATAATCCATGTTGATCCTCCATGCTTCTTAATTGGCCTCTAGTCATTCTCGGGGACCAAAGACATCACCTATCACATTTTCTAAAGGGTGATCTCTCACTGTTCTCACTTCCCTAGGGAGGTCTTGCCTGACCGATTCTTGTCTAAGGTTTTCTAATGGAGGAGTAGAATCGGTAAAGGGAGATGTGATCGGTAAGGGAGATCGGTTTGGAGAAGGTGATGGAGACTGGTGATCGGTAAGTGGGGAAGGAAACAAGAAATTGTTTGAAATAGGTTCACTTTCAGGAGGTGAATTAGGAAAATTAATATGAGGACTGGTTGGTAATAAATCGGTTAGTCGGGGTTGTCTATTGGATTGCCTAACCGATTGGGGAAAGAAGGAGTCATCAACTAAGTCTCTACAAGTTACACCACTTGAGGTCAAGGCCGAACTGGGATTGATTTGCATTAGAACCGGTGGAATGATTGGAGTTTTGATTGCCGGTTTCACCTGTCTCAAACACACCGTAATTATCAAGACTATTTGGAGCCTTATCGTACTCTAGCAAATCAAATTCATCAAAAGTAACATGAACGGATTCAACAATTTTCAATAACCGTTTATTAAAAACTCTAAATGCCTTACCGTGCTTGGCGTATCCCACAAAGATACCTTCATCGCCTTTTTCATCAAATTTACCTCGGCGCTCTTTACCGTTGTAAAGTACGTAGCATTTGGCACCAAGATCTTGAAGAAACCAATGTTAGGGATTCGCCACGCCATAGCTCATAAGGGGTCTTGTTGTGAAACTTGTCGACCAAGGATCTATTCTCGGGTGAAGCAGCAAGATGGATAGCTTCGCCCAAAATACTGGGAAGCCTAGCTTCGGATATCATTGTTTTTCCAAATTTCGATCAAGGTCCTCGTTCTTTCTCTCAACTACACCATTTTGTTGCGGTGTACCAAGAATGAGAAATTATGATCTATTCCATGATCATCACAAGATCGAGCAATTCCAAGATTTTTGAATTCGGTTCCATTATCTCGATCTCATACCGATGATGTCACACTCTTTTTGGGTTTGCAAGAGACGGAATAATCTGGTGGCTACTTCATATGTATCATCTTTTGAAGCAAACATCTCCACCAGTATATCTTGAGAAGTCGTCTACAACAACCAAAGCATATCTCGCTACCCCTAAACCGGGCAAAAGAGTCATGGGGCCAAACAGATCCATATGTAGCAACCGGAGGCATCTAGAGGTGGACAAACAGGCTTGTCGTGGAAAGATTCTTTATGCCGTTTTCCTAGCCGGCAAGCTCGCATTTCCTATCATGATTAGCAGACACTTGAGGCAAGCCGGCAACTAGATTTTTATTTGCTAGCTTGGATAAATATTTGAAATTCAAGTGACCGAGTCTCTTATGCCATAGCAGAGTTCTCACCGATGTTCTTAGCTACAAAACAAACATTAGTAACATTCGAAACATTGTTTAAATCAATAGCATATACGTTACCTTTTCTATATCCAAAGGAGAAGTGTTTCACCTCGTAGCAATGTTTTTCACATAGCAATTGGAAGAATTGAAAACACAATGCATACCCTTATCACGTAATTGTGATATGGAGAGAAGGTTATGTTTCTGCATCATCCACCAAAGATACCTTCGTACAATAACCGTACTCTTTTGATGGATCCACGACCGATAATTTTACCCTTTGCGTTGTCACCAAAGACAACCGGAGGACCAGATGCTTCTTCCGCATCGGTGAGGAGATCAAGCATGTCCAAATATATGCCTAGAGCATCCACCGTCCATAATCCAAACATCCTTACCGGCATCGGTTGAGGCCATTAAGCATTCCCGAAATAAAACAAGAAGCTTATGGTCCCCCTTATTCTTTTGGGTCCAAAGAGTTAGTTCCTCTTTCGCAACCATACCCGGCCACCACCTCGAGCTTTTAGACTCGGGTCCAGATAGGTGCTTCAAGAGGCATTCATAAGCCTTGTGACCAATAAAACCACAATTTATACATTTGTTAGATAATGGCCGAGGGGGCTTAGATGATTGAATGTTCAATATAGCCTTTGCTTCGTAAGAGTTCACTGCTTGAGCGTAAATGCATCCTTTCGGGGACGAAGGTAATGGATTTAGCTTTGTTGACCGCTGCATTGGTTTGGAAGATCTATTACCGATTGGGGAGCCCTCACCGGCTTGGTTGACCGGTGATGCTTGTCCGACCGGTTGGTCCCTTACCGGTGATGGCTTCCTTACCGGTTGTAGTTTCCTTACCCGCAACTCCGGTTAGCAATTTTAATTCCACCTTGCTTTTACCATCACCGAGTGGAACATATTGTCCTAGCTCAGATCGCCTACCTCGGTCCATCGGGATTTGTTTTTGCCCAAATAAGCTTTCATCCTGCTCCCTTCCCTTGAGATAGGTGTGTGGAACAGCTTTGAAAGGTTTAGTTAACTCTCTCTTAATCAATTTGGATTGAGCATCATCAAATTTACCCATCAAGTTCTCGTAGACAGACTTGGTAGCCGGTTTGTCATTGCCGTTTTTTCCTTACCGCCGGAGGTAAAACTTATTCCAGCTTGTAACATCTCGGTTTGGAGATATCTCGATCTTGTATGATAGTCTCCATAGCAATGGGATTTTGTGAAAGTGTCAATAGTTTTAGAAAGAGAATTATTTCTTGACACAAGATCAAGCAATTTGACAAACGTAAATGTTCAGCCTCTCAAATGAAGTTCTTGATTGTCCTTTAACCGAATCGACTCTAGCTTGCTTTCTTTCAAATCTTTTATTTCATCTTTCAAAGAGTCATTTTCAAGAGAGATTATTTTGAAATTATCACCATAATTTTGTGAGCTTCATTTAATTTTTCAAAATCGGAGAAGAAGCTCATTCATCACCTCTCGCCATTTCGTACTTTGACATATTGGGCATAGGGTCAACAAAGAGGGCCGAGGGGAAGAGGATGATGGTTCAAAATTGGGATCAAAATTTGGTAGTGATGATATCGGTTCGTGGTTAGGCTCGGTTAGAGGCTTTAAGTGAATCGGTCGGTTCTCAAGCATCGGCTGATAAGAGGTGATCGGTGAAGGCTTCGAGCTTGAAAGGTCGATTGAATTGGTTGCATCGCCGGTCCGAGAGTGGGCATGGTTTTAGACCGACCATAAAGTGGATCCACCTATATTTTGAATTTTGAAATTATATGGATTTCCCGCATCTACCTTTGGAATAGGAATGGGATCATCAAAGTATGTCAAGGGAGATCTCATAGGTGGAGTCTCGGTCAACATAGGATGATTGTTCATTGGAGTTGGGGTGTCTAAAGATAGGAGCTTTGTAAGGGAGACGGGTTTATCATAAGTTCCATCCATAGCAACAAAACTCGACATCAAAGATCTTCATCCGAGCCGCATAGTCGCCTTCCTCATTCTCGTAGTCGGTCTCAAACCAAACAGTAAAGCCTTTCGCTGCATCCTCCGCTACTAAACTCTTAGATCTAGGAAATTTCTTGAACGGTTTCTTCCTCGTAAATTCATATTTCGGTTGAGGGCATTTGGAGGCAAAATGGCCAGTTTTCTACAGCTTGTAACACACGAGCTCACCTTGGGCATTTTTACCATCGGTTGAGGTTGAGGTTTGGCCTTTTCTTTGATAGTTCCTGCATCTATGGAAAGATGAGGATTTGGGTTGAAATGATTTGTCATGGGATTTCTTAAAATCCTTAAACTTTTTGTAATTTCTAGCAAATGCAAAGAAATTCATCCTCTACCTCAAGAGGTGTACTAGTTGAGGTATTGGCTTGAGTTGGTTGAGGCCGAGATATTGAGGGAGAGTCAACGGTAGTAGTTTGGCCGGTAAGCATAGAAGAACCGGGAAGATCTCACCGAGCCGGCAGAGATAAATTTTTAAATTGTTTTTGCACTCCACTCAAACCCTAAGTTGAGCTCTTCCTCATATAAGAACAAAGTAGACACAATGTTCGATATGAGTAACATTCAAGTCACTTCAAGACTCTTTTCAAAATAGCGACCTTCACATGCCACAAATCTCCAAGAGAATTGAGGAATCTCATGTTTAGGTCTTTCATGGTATAGACTCTACCTAAAGATGCACAAGAGTTACTCACCTCGCAGAATCGGTCGTACGTTTCCTTCATTGTCTCATTTGGATTCTTCTTGAAGGACTCAAACTCAAAGAACACTTTTGTAGAGTCTCGTTGTCCTTGGCCACTTGATCTCCTTCAAAATATCTCGAGTAGACTCGCCACACTTGTTGAGCGGTCTCATAGCATTGTACTTGTTTGTATAGTCCGTCATCAAGTCCCGAGGTTATGATGTGCAAAGCTTTTCTATCCAAGGAGTCACACAGCTTTGTCATCCTCACCCATTCTTCTCGTGGTTTTGGCACATAAGTTTCATAAACCTCAAAATCTTGTTCGTACTCTCTATTTGCATGATCCATAAGAGGAGTTTTGGGTGCCTCGTTG
Organism: Adenophora triphylla var. japonica; assembly: GCA_022495995.1. NCBI lineage: Eukaryota > Viridiplantae > Streptophyta > Magnoliopsida > Asterales > Campanulaceae > Adenophora > Adenophora triphylla. The sequence goes on from JAFEMH010007691.1 coordinate 21,488, forward strand.
CAAGATTGATTTTCAAGGGTGTCATGGGACCATCTCTCGACTACAAAAAGAGTTAACCTATCATCTATTGAATCCAAGTACCGCATGATTCTCGTTTTTCCATACGGAAATTCGTTATCGTTCAACATGGGAACGGATGTCAAGTTGTATGTTTGCATGATTTTTCCCCGCCATTTTGGAATTGGCAATTCAAGCGGTTAAGCTTGGAAAAATGATTTTCGAAAATTGTAAGCTCGATACCAATTGTTAGGTCCCAAATGGTAGGAATCAAAGCAGAGGGGGGGCGAATAGCCTGTCTATAACTTTTTGCTAAAACTTCTTTTGAAAAACTTTAGCTCACCGGTAAGTGATTTTGCACAATGGAAATTAAGTTTTCAGCTTTAGAGAAAAGGCAAACCGGTAAGACAAAAATATCATGCAAGTCAAGACAAAAATTATTTCCAAGTAAGACAAACAAAATGAGCAAGAAGTGAAGTCAATAGGTTGTGACCAATGAGAGATTTTCAACCTGACACAACTACACAATGTAAAAACAAACAAAGCAATAAATGACACATTGTTTGAAGAGGTTCACAGTGTTAAATAACCTACGTCCTCTACCAAGTTTGGTCGAACTTGGATTTGTGAAGGTACACTACTTTTATTAATGGATTCTACCTATTACAAGTTGCAAGCCAATGATTGAAAGGCCGCCAAACTAGAGGTGACCACTAATGGGTCGTGCTACAACAAAGACCCGGTGTTTTCTAGAGATGTGCCTCACAAGCCGAGCCGATTTCTCTAGTGGTGTTGTGTGTGAATCAATCAATGTGTTCCATAAGTAGTCTAATGGAGGAACACTACAGATTGATTGAGGTGCCAAAGGTATAAGTCCTAATAGAGATGTCTAGTGAATAAAGGGACTTGCTTTGAATGCCTTGAACTAGAGAATGTGCAGGTTGGTAGTTCAAAGCAACTCACTCTCAAGAATCATAAATGCACCAACCTTCTTCAATGCTCCAGGAAAGCTATTTATAGTGAACTTTGAAAAGGAGCCGTTGTCTTTGAAGAGGTTGCAATGATGACTTGACTCGGCAGCATTAAATGGGAAGATCCTTGCATTAAATGCCCGAGATTTGGATAGAGAGGATTTCCAGAGATAGATGGGGCTGTGAGTACCGGTTACTTGACATTCTCAAAGAAGGTACCGATTTGTCAGCAGAGATGTCATGTCAAGATGCTTGCTTTACCAACTTTAGCTAAAGTTGATGGCTTGGTAGTTGGGAACAATTAATGCATCGGCAAGCTGCTAACCGGAGGAAGCTTGAAGAGTAAGCCTTAACCGGTAAAGTGACATGACCGGTAACAGAGGTGCCGGCCCGGTAACTCAACTGGTAAGATAGCTCAACCGGTAAGAGGAGCTTTGACCGGTAACTGACTCCAACCGGTAACTCACACATTGCTGATGGAAATTCTCAGGTCTTCAAGTCATCAAATCTTGAGAAAAATACATAGCAAAAACACTGGGCACAAGCACTAAGGGATCCTATGGTACATAGAAAAATTCTATTTTGATCTAACTAAATTAGGGGTCCTCATTAATGCTTGTTATGATTGGGATTAAGCAATTCTAAGCCAAAGCATATATTTGACTAACACCCACCACCTCGAAACACCGTTCCAAACACCTTTTGTATCCCGTATACACCCACCGAGCCAAAGGAGCCGACCCTAGACATAGGTAGCTCCTCTCTTTAAACTCGTTCCGTCTCGGTTTACACGCCGCCGCTACAACCGTTTCTGACGAACATTGTTGAAATATAGGCGTCATCGTCTAACGGGGTCCGATACGTTTTAGTCCTTGATCCTCTTCTCTTCCGTAAGAGAAGTAATCTCGGGTTAAAACGGCGTTCCTCGGCCCCGTTCGTTACATTTTTATGTCATTTACCAATTCCGGATCGTTTGATCCATCGATCATCATTTACTTTCATGTCATTTACCAATTCCGGACCGTTTGATCCGTCGAACGTCATTTATATTTACACAACTTTACAATTCTGAGCCGTTTGGCTCGTCGATCGTACTTTACAATTCCGGATCGTTTGATTCCGTCGATACCGCATTTTAAATACTGTCATTTACAAGTCCGAGCCGTTTGGATAGTGATAGTATTTATTTATAAATGTCCGAGTCGCAACCCGATTCGTTGATCGCATATCATTTAATGCCTTTTTCCCGAAAAAATGCTAACAATGTAATGCCCGGTTCAAAATCGGAGTTCGACATTCGAACTCTCTTTCAAAACGCGCGAGATGACGTTTAGCATCCAAACGCTCATCTTCAAACTTAAAAGCCGCCATTTGACATTCAAATCATTTAATGTTTTTTTCCCGTAAAAATGCTAACAATGACACGCCCGGTTCAAAATCGGAGTTCGACATTCGAACTCTCTTTCAAAACGCGCGAAATGACGTTTGGCATCCAAACGCTCATATTCAAACTCAAAAAACCGACGTTTGACATTCAAATGCTCTTTTCTTAAAAATCAACAATTGACACTTAAGATAAACAAGCTAAAATCGCATTCGCGCCACTTTTCCTAAAACTTCCAAAACCGACGTTTGTCATTCAAATGCTCACCTTTTCAAACAGAATCACATAATCAACGTTTGACATTCAAAACCAATATTAAGCTTGTCATTCAAGCCCCCATTTCAAAATATAAACACACACACACACACACGCACAAGATTTCGAGAAAGGTAGAAAGACTCGTCATACGAGGCATTTCGGATGATCTCAAAATACTCTTCCCGAAACGTAACGTGACCTCCAAACCTAACAATCTCTCGGTACTAAAAAGCTTTTTACTCATTTTTGCTACCAATAAAAATGACACACCGTTTTTCAAAGCCTTTTCCTAAGTTTTTGCTACCAATAAAAACGACACCATTTTCAACCAAAAGCCGTGTCTCAACGTTTGGGCTCAAAATACAAAAACCGCGTGGCGACTCCTCTCCTTCCCGAAAGTGAGGTCTCGTACACCAACCCTCCGCGAAAGACAACCGCCGCTCGCGCGAATCCGGGTAGTTTCAATATGCCTCTACTGAGCATGGCTTTCCAGAGACTTGATCCTTCATCAGCCATGCTATGCTCGGGCGAGTCAATCACTCGCTCTACGAGCATGTCGGGCCAAAGTCAAAGACATTTTTGATTTACAAAATCAAAATTATTTAGCAAAATTTGGACCACATACTTTGAACATTCATATTTAATTCATCCAAAAACCATTTTGGATAAATAAATATTTTATTTCACAAACACATAATTAATTAAGTAATTTGACAAAATTACCCTTTAGAAATTAATCCATTAATTTCCTTCAAAACACACTATTTTTCCAACAATCCCCACATGAAGGAAATTCATGATGATAGGTGATAAAGTCCTAAGCAATAAAACCCGCATAGGATAGGTAGGGGTTTGCCCTTTGAACCTTCCCTTGTAAAAGCATATTTACTCTACTCGCTAATCAAGAGACGCGATGTCCTTGAACTTATAGCTTTTTGTGTAGCCGATCATATACTTTACACAGGTATCTCCCTAACACAATTCAACTCTCATAGCTATGTCCATTAATGGCCCTGGATCACAATGCCTGGTTCTGTGAGAAGGTCTAAGAATTGAGCCTCACACAATTCTTCTCGAAGTGGCCTCTACTTCTTTCTCACATAGGTGATTCTTTTACGTAACCCATTTTACTTCACATAAGAATCATTAAAAGTCATAGAGCTTAACCTCATTCATCTCGGGATGTCACTTTTTAGGGAATGAGTATAGGGTTGACCCCACAAAGTTGACGCTACAAGTCTTTTAACAGCTAGATTGTCCCTTTGAACCTAGATCTTGGGATCTCAAGTCAGCTAGGTTGGGTTTTTCGTTGTGTTTAACTTCTCAAGAGGCTTTAATCCCATTCCTAATGTCAACCTTGCAACTATCTCTTTACTTAACCCTTTGGTTAGCGGATCCGCAAAATTATCTTTTGACCTTACATAGTCAATAGATATGGTGCCAGTTGCAAGTAGTTGTTTAATGGTATTATGTCTTCGACGTATATGTCTAGACTTACCATTATACATATGACTTTGTGCCCTACCAATAGCAGATTGGCTATCGCAATGTATACTAATTGCGGGCACGGGCTTTTCCCCATCTTGGAATATCTTCTAGAAATTGGCGTAGCCATTCCTTCTTCACCACATTTATCTAATGCTATAAACTCGGATTCCATGGTTGATCCGGCTATAACAGCTTGCTTAGAAGATTTCCATGATATAGTCAGCTTACCTGCTAATGTGAATAAATATTCACTTGTAGACCTTGAGTCTTTGATATTCGATATCCAATTAGCATCACTATATCCTTCTATCACAGCTGGATGTCTAGTGTAATGTAATCCAAAATCACGAGTATATCTTAAGTACCTTAGTATTCTTACTATACCCTTCCAATGATTTGTTCCAGGATTACTTGTATACTGACTTAACTTGCTAACGGTATAAGCAATATCCGGCCTAGTACAACTCATCAAGTACATTAGACTTTCGATGATTCTCGAATACTCTAATTGAGACACCGGTTCATCTCTATTCTTTGATAGATGATGATTTGGGTCGATTGGAGTACTCGCTATTCCATTGTTATCCTTGCTAAATTTCTCAAGAATTTTATCCACATAATGAGATTGACTTAGTACAAGTCCATTGGATATTCTAGAAATTTTAACTCCAAGGATTACGTCCGCAAGTCCCAAATTTTTCATGTCAAACTTCGAATTCAACATGTCATTCGTGGATTTGATCATCTTATCACAACTCCCTATGATAAGCATGTCGTCTACATAAAGACACAAAATGACATAGCCATTTTTCGTGGTTTTAGTATAGACACATTTGTCACACTCATTTATTTTAAATCCACTTTGCATCATAGCATTATCAAATTTCTGATGCCACTGTTTTGGTGCTTATTTCAAGCCATATAATGACTTTACTAATTTGCACACCTTCTTTTCTTGTCCACACGCAACAAACCACTCGGGTTGTTCCATGTAAATCTCCTCTTCTAAATCTCCATTTAGAAAGGCTATTTTTATATCCATTTGATGTATTTCAAGATTTCTCAATGCGGCAATTGCAAGTACAACTCGTATTGACATTATTCTCGTGACCGGAGAATATGTGTCAAAATAGTCTAGGCCTTCTTTCTATCTGTAACCTTTAATTACAAGTCTGACCTTATACTTATCAATTTTTCCATCCGCTTTCATTTTCTTTTTGAAAATCCACCTATATCCTAGTGGTTTACTTCCCAGAGGAAGGTCCACTAGTTCCCATGTGTGATTTTGCAAAATGAAATCAATTTCACTTTTAATTGCTTCCTTCCACAAAGGTCCTTCCGAAGAGCTAACGTCTTCTTTGTAACTTTGTGGTTCACTTTCTACCATATAGGTTAGAAAGTCCGGACCATAGGGATTTTTCAATCCTAGCTCTTTTGCTCCGTCGAGGTTCAACCTCTTCTTCTTCACTTTTATCTTGAACGTGTTCTTCTTCTATTGAATCTATTACCCTAGTCGATGAGCTTGCCTCATTTCTTGACTTACACGGGAATATATTCTCAAAGAACGACACGTTTATAGATTCCATTATAGTAATTTTGTGTATAGCTTCAATTTTTGACTCATACATAAGAAATCTATAAGCACTACTGTTTTGTGCATATCCAATAAATATGCAATCAACAGTTTTAGGTCCAATTTTCACCTTTTTAGGAGGAGGTATGACTACCTTTGCAAGACACCCCCACACTCTCAAGTGTTTGTAACTTGGCACTCTTCCATGCCATAGTTCATAAGGAGTTTTGTCTTGTTTCTTTCGGGGTATTTTGTTTAACACATAGTTAGCCGACATCACGGCTTCCTCCCACTTGTTATCCGGTAATCCCGAACTCAATAACATGGCATTCATCATTTCTTTCAATGTCCGATTTTTTCCTTTCGGCAACACCGTTTTGTTGGGGTGTATAAGGTGCCGAGGTTATATGTTTAATTCCACTTTGAGCACATATTGCTTCAAATGGAGATTCAGATTCACCACCTTTATCACTTTTTAGCACCTTAATTTTCCGGTTTAATTAATTCTCAACTTCATTTTTATAGAGAGTAAACTTCTCTATAGCTTCATCTTTACTTTTTAGATGATACACATAGCAATACTTTGTGCCATCATCTACAAAAGTTATGAAGTACTTATTGCCGCCCCGTGATTGTGTTGATTTAAAATCACATAAGTCCGTGTGAACCAATTCAAGTGGTTCACTATGCCTTTCAACTGAATGGAATGACTTTCTTGTTAATTTTGCTTCTACACAAATTTCACATTTTTGTTTACAATCAACTTTAAACTTTGGAATAGAATTTGCTTTTGTCAAACGACGTATAGAATCAAAATTAACATGACCAAGTCTACAATGCCATAAATTAGATGACTCAAGCAAGCAAACGGAAGAGATATTCATATGATTAGCTTTTGGCTTTCACAACCATTACACTTAACTTGAACATACCATCATTGACATAACCTTTGCCTACAAACATACCACTCTTAGACAAAGTGACTACATTGGACTCAAACACAATACGAAATCCATGCTTTATCAAAAGCGATCCGGACACCAAGTTCTTCCGGATATCGGGCACATAAAGCACGTTGTTGAGAGTCAACTCCTTCCCGGATGTCATCTTCAAAACCACTTTTCCTTCTCCTTTGATCTCGGAGGTGGCTGAATTCCCCATGAATAGCTTCTCGCCATCCTTAGCAACAAAAGCACTAAACATGTCTCTATTGGAGCACACATGTCTAGTGGCGCCGGTGTCAATCCACCATTGATTTGGGTTTGAACCCACCAAATTCACCTCGGAAATCACAGCTGCCGAGGTGCATCTCGGACAAGTCTCTAGCAATGCCTTCCACCATGTTGGCCTCACGAGCCTTTTTTGGCAACTTGCAAGCATGAGCCTTGTGGCCTTGACCGCCACAATTATAACAAGTTCCTTCGAACTTCTTCTTGGAAACCCCACCTTTTGGTCCCAAGTGGGAATTCTTGGAAGTTGTCACAACCTTCCCTTTTCCCTTTCCAGCCGTTTCCCTTTGGAGCTTTCACCATGCTCCACCACGTTGGCCTTAGCCACACTAGAAACAAACTTGTTTTCAGCAACTCGATTGTTCTCTTCAATACTCAAACGAAGGATAATTCCTTCCACATCCATTTCCTTTCGCTTATGCTTAAGGTAGTTCTTGAAATCATTCCAAGATGGAGGCAATTTTTCAATGATTACGGCCACTTGGAAGCTTTCACTATAACCATACCTTCGGCATGAATCTCGTGCAATTGTTTGAAACTCATCCACTTGAGCTTTCACACTCTTGTTGTCCATACATCTTAAAATCAAGGAAACGGGCAACAATGAACTTCTTTGTTCCGCATCCTCAATTTTATATTTGTGGTCCACTTACCCCCAGATTCCTTTGCGGTTTTCTTCTCATTAAACACGTTATAGAGAGAGAATGCAGCGAATTGAGGACGTAATTCTACGCACAAGTACTCCCCATGCTTCCATGTTTCAACCGCAGCCCAAGGTTGTAACATCGGTTTCTCCTTCACTCACCTTTGGCATATCTTCTTTCGAGATATCTTGCCAGAAGTGCAAGGTAGTGAGGTAGAAAAGCATCTTTTGTTGCCAACGCTTAAAGTCGTGGCCCAACAAACTTCTCGGGTTTTTCCGCATGAGGGTCGGGATATGAATTGTATGAGGATTATTAATCACGAGTCTTAGAGCCACTTCCATTTCCGGTTTGGGAATTAGTTTGGGTTTCCACTTGGGGTCCAACTTCTGGGTCTCCAACGTTGTTGTTGTTCGTCGCCATACGAAACACAACAACCAAGTTAAATTTCCTGTTTTTCAAAGCAGTAATCGACAGCTCCTCGATTAGGATATGTCTTAAGATTGTAGCACAAGAGTGTACAATTACAGAAAAATTAATACAAATTAAATGACAAAAACAGAAAATACAAAGGAGAAAGTTGTGAAATGCACTTACGAGCCCAATGAAATCCTTTGTCTCCTTAAGACATATTCGACTCCTCATAGTGTGCTTGAGATTTCTTGAGTCGCTTGTCTCCCGGGGATAGAACGTGCGGACCGGGGGCACTTTGCACCTAAGTTCCCGGCGAGTTGAATTGTATTTGGACTAGACCACCTCTTCTTTGTAAACAAATGCAAGGAGGCCAAGAGAAGAAGCAACAATATGCAACAAGAGAATGGAGGAGGATTTGCTGGAGAAAGTAATCTTTTCTTAGCTTGAGTTTGTGTATAAAACTTTTCCAAAAGTTGTTTTCCAACTGATTTCAAAATCCATTATAAAGCTTTTGAAATCAACCATGAATATTTGGATTTAATATGAGATTAATAACAATTAATCTGAAAATAAACTCCATTAAAACTGAAAATATCAACTCATTTTCGGTTTTGATATTCATTTCAAAAGCGTTACAATTTGGAATTAAATCGGTCATAAGCTGTTCCGGGATGCGCTCGGCGAGTCTTATAGCCTGCTCGGCCGAGCAAGGCTCTGCTCGGCCGAGCAAGGCATTGCCTCGGCCGAGCATGGCTTTCCGAGAAACTTATGACTTCTTGCCATGCTATGCTCCGGCCGAGTTAACACTACCTTGCTTTGAGCACCTCAGTAAAATCCAAAATCAATTTTGATTTACAAAATCAAAATTTATTAATAACAATTAATCTGAAAATAAACTCCATTAAAACTGAAAATATCAACTCATTTTCGGTTTTGATATTCATTTCAAAAGCTGTTACAATTTGGAATTAAATCGAGCCATGAGATTCGCCAGGATCCGTGCCTTTCGGTAGGAGTCTTATAGCGCATTTTTCAGCCTTCGCGGCCGAGCAAGGCTCGCTGGCCGAGCAAGGCATTGCCTCGGCCGAGCATGGCTTTCCGTAAACTTATGACTTACTGCCATGCCATGCTCTGCCGAGTTAACACTCTGCTCGGCCGAGCACCTCAGTAAAATCCAAAATCAATTTTGATTTACAAAATCAAAATTTATTAGCCATAAGTGGGCCAAATCCCTTGAGTATTTATATTTACTTCATCCAAAAACCATTTTGGACAAATAAATCTTTATTTCACAAACATACTAACCACTTGAGTAATTTGACAAAATTACCCTTTAGAAATTAAACCATTAATTTCCTTCAAAACACATTATTTTTCCAATGATCCCCAGCGTGAAGGAAATTCATGAGGATAGGTGATAAAGTCCGGCGATCGAAAACACATAGGATAGGTAGGGGTTTGCCCTTTGAACCTTCCCTTGTAAAAGCATATTTACTCTACTCGCTAAACAGTAGACACGATGTCCTTGAACTGCTAGCTTTTTGTGTAGCCGATCATATACTTTACACAGGTATCGCCCTAACACAATTCAGCTCTCATAGCTGTGTCCATTCATGGCCCTGGATCACAATGCCTGGTTCTGTGAGAAGGTCTAAGAATTGAGCCTCACACAATTCTTCTCGAAGCGGCCTCTACTTCTTTCTCACATAGGTGATTCTTTTAAGTAATTATACTTCACATAAGAATCATTAAAAGCCTTAGGCTTAACCTCATTCATCTCGGGATGTCACTTTACGGAATGAGTATAGGGTTGACCCCCACAGCCGCTGACAAGTCTATTAACGGTTAGGTTGTCCCTTTGAACCTAGATCTTGGGATCTCCAGTCAAGTAGGTTGGGTTTTCCGCTGCATTCAACTTCTCAAGAGGCTTTAAACCCATTCCCAATGTCAACCTTGCAACTATCTCTTTACTTAACCCTTTGGTTAGCGGATCCGCCAAATTATCTTTTGACCTTACATAGTCAATCGATATGGTGCCAGTTGCAAGTAGTTGTTTAATGGTAATATGTCTTCGACGTATATGTCTAGACTTACCATTATACATATGACTTTGTGCCCTGCCACCAATCGCAGACCAGATTGGCTATCGCAATGTACACTAATTGCGGGCACGGGCTTTTCCCATCTTGGAATATCTTCTCAGAAATTGGCGTAGCCATTCGGCTTCTTCACCACATTTATCTAATGCTATAAACTCGAGATTCCATGGTTGATACTCGCTATAACGATCTGCTTAGAAGATTTCCATGATATAGTTGCTTTTGCTAAAGTGAATAAATATCCACTTGTAGACCTTGAGTCTTTGATATACGATATCCAATTAGCATCACTATATCCTTCTATCACAGCTTGATGTCTAGTGTAATGTAATCCAAAATCACGAGTATATCTTAAGTACCTTAGTACTCTCACTATACCCTTCCGATGATTTGTTCGGGATTACTTGTGTACCGGCTTAACTTGCTAACCGTATAAGCAATATCCGGCCTAGTACAACTCATCAAGTACATTAGACTTCCAATAACTCTCGAATACTCTAATTGAGACACCGGTTCATCTCTATTCTTTGATAGATGAAGATTCGGGTCAATTGGAGTACTCGCTATTCCATGGTCATCCTTGCTAAATTTCTCAAGAATTTTATCCACATAATGAGATTGACTTAACACAAGTCCATTGGATATTCTAGAAATTTTAACTCCAAGGATTACATCCGCAAGTCCCATATCTTTCATGTCAAATTTCGAATTCAACATGTCTTTCGTGGATTTGATCATCTTATCACAACTCCCTATGATAAGCATTGTTGGAAAAATAATGTGTTTTGAAGGAAATTAATGGTTTAATTTCTAAAGGGTAATTTTGTCAAATTACTCAAGTGGTTAGTATGTTTGTGAAATAAAGATTTATTTGTCCAAAATGGTTTTTGGATGAAGTAAATATAAATACTCAAGGGATTTGGCCCACTTATGGCTAATAAATTTTGATTTTGTAAATCAAAATTGATTTTGGATTTTACTGAGGTGCTCGGCCGAGCAGAGTGTTAACTCGGCCGAGCATAGCATGCGATAAGTCATAAGTTTCTGAAAGCCATGCTCGGCCGAGGCAATGCCTTGCTCGGCCGAGCGAGCCTGCTCGGCGGCCGAGGGCTATAAGACTCCTCTAGGCCGGCAGATCTGGCCGATTATGACTGATTTAATTCCAAATTATATGACTTTTGAAATGAATATCAAAACCGAAAATGAGTTGATATTTTCAGTTTTAATGGAGTTTATTTTTTTCGATTAATTGTTATTAATCTCATATTAAATCCAAATATTCATGGTTGATTTCAAAAGCTTTATAATGGATTTTGAAATCAGTTGGAAAACAACTTTTGGAAAAGCTTTATACACAAACTCAAGCTAAGAAAAGATTACTTTCTCGACAAATCCTCCTCCATTCTCTTGTTGCATATTGTTGCTTCTTCTCTTGGCCTCCTTGCATTTGTTTACAAAGAAGAGGTGGTCTAGTCCAAATACAATTCAACTCGCGGGAACTTAGGTGCAAAGTGCCCCGGTCCGCACGTTCTATCCTGGGAGACAAGCGACTCAAGAAATCTCAAGCACACTCGGTGAGGAGTCGAATATGTCTTAAGGAGACGGTGATTTCATTGGGCTCGTCATAATTTCACAACTTTCTCCTTTGTATTTTCTGTTTTTGTCATTTTAATTTGTATTAATTTTTTACTGTAATTGTACACTCTTGTGCTACAATCTTAAGACATATCCTAATCGAGGAGTGTCGATTACGGTTTGAAAACAGGAAATTTAACTTGGTTGTTGTGTTTCGGATGGCGACGAACAACAACAACGTGGAGACCCAAGTTGGACCCCAAGTGGAAACCCAAACTAATTCCCACTGGAAATGGAAGTGGCTCTAAGGCGCGATTAATAATCCTCATACAATTCATATCCAGGACCCCTCATGCGGAAAAACCCGAGAAGTTTGTTGGCCACGACTTTAAGCGTTGGCAACAAAAGATGCTTTTCTACCTCACTACCTTGCACTTGGCAAGATATCTGAAAGAAGATATGCCAAAGGTGAGTGAAGGAGAAACCGATGTTACAACCTTGGCTGCGGTTGAAACATGGAAGCATGGGGAGTACTTGTGCGAAATTACGTTCACCTCAATTCGCTTTGATTCTCTCTATAACGTGTTTAATGAGAAGAAAGCTGCAAAGGAATTGTGGGGAGTCGTTGGACCACAAATATAAAATTGAGGATGCGGGAACAAAGAAGTTCATTGTTGCCCGTTTCCTTGATTTTAAGATGGTGGACTACAAGAGTGTGAAAGCTCAAGTGGATGAGTTTCAAACAATTCTGCACGAGATTCATGCTGAAGGTATGGTTATAAGTGAAAGCTTCCAAGTGGCTGCAATCATTGAAAATTTGCCTCCATCTTGGAATGATTTCAAGAACTACCTTAAGCATAAGCGAAAGGAAATGGGTGTGGAAGGAATTATCCTTCGTTTGAGTATTGAAGAGAACAATCGAGTTCTTTGAAAACAAGTTTGTTTCTAGTGTGGCTAAGGCCAATGTGGTGGAGCATGGTGAAAGCTCCAAGGAAACGGTTTGGAAAGGGAAAAGGGAAGGTTGTGACAACTTCCAAGAATTCCCACTTGGGACCAAAAGGTGGGGTTTCCAAGAAGAAGTTCGAAGGAACTTGTTATAATTGTGGCGGTCAAGGCCACAAGGCTCATGCTTGCAAGTTGCCAAAGAAGGCTCGTGAGGCCAACATGGTGGAAGGCATTGCTAGAGACGTGTCCGAGATGCACCTCGCAGCTGTGATTTCCGAGGTGAATTTGGTGGGTTCAAACCCAAATCAATGGTGGATTGACACCGGCGCCACTAGACATGTGTGCTCCAATAGAGACATGTTTAGTGCTTTTGTTGCTAAGGATGGCGAGAAGCTATTCATGGGGAATTCAGCCACCTCCGAGATCAAAGGAGAAGGAAAAGTGGTTTTGAAGATGACATCCAGGAAGGAGTTAACTCTCAACAACGTGCTTTATGTGCCCGATATCCGGAAGAACTTGGTGTCCGGATCGCTTTTGATAAAGCATGGATTTCGTATTGTGTTTGAGTCCAATGTAGTCACTTTGTCTAAGAGTGGTATGTTTGTAGGCAAAGGTTATGTCAATGATGGACTGTTTAAGCTAAAAGTGTAATGGTTGTGAAAGCGAAAGCTAATGAAATGAATATCTCTTCCGTTTACTTGCTTGAGTCATCTAATTTGTGGCATGGTAGACTTGGTCATGTTAATTTTGATTCTATACGTCGTTTGACAAAAGCAAATTCTATTCCAAAGTTTAAAGTTGATTGTAAACAAAAATGTGAAATTTGTGTAGAAGCAAAATTAACAAGAAAGTCATTCCCATCCGTTGAAAGACATAGTGAACCACTTGAATTGGTTCACACGGACTTATGTGATTTTAAATCAACACAAACACGGGGCGGCAATAAGTACTTCATGACTTTTTGTAGATGATGGCACAAAGTATTGCTATGTGTATCTTCTAAAAGTAAAGATGAAGCTATAAGAGAAGTTTACTCTATATAAAAATGAAGTTGAGAATCAATTAAACCGGAAAATTAAGGTGCTAAAAAGTGATAAAGGTGGTGAATATGAATCTCCATTTGAAGCAATTTGTGCTCAAAGTGGAATTAAACATATTACCTCGGCACCTTATACACCCCAACAAAACGGTGTTGCCGAAAGGAAAAATCGGACATTGAAAGAAATGATGAATGCCATGTTATTGAGTTCGGGATTACCGGATAACATGTGGGGGGAAGCCGTGTTGTCGGCTAACTACGTGTTAAACAAAATACCCCGAAAGAAACAAGACAAAACTCCTTATGAACTATGGCATGGAAGAATGCCAAGTTATAAACACTTGAAAGTGTGGGGGTGTCTTGCAAAGGTAGCCATACCTCCTCATAAAAAGGTGAAAATTGGACCAAAAACTGTTGATTGCATATTCATTGGATATGCACATAACAGTAGTGCTTATAGATTTCTTGTGTATGAGTCGAAAATTGATGCTATACACAAAAATACTATAATGGAATCGGTGAACGTATCGTTCTTTGAGAATATATTCCCGTGTAAGTCAAGAAATGAGGCAAGCTCATCGACTAAGGTAATAGATTCAATAGAAGACGAACATGTTCAAGATGAAAGAGAAGAAGAAGAGGTAGAAACTCGACGGAGCAAAAGAGCTAGGATTGAAAAATCCTATGGTCCGGACTTTCTAACCTATATGGTAGAAAGCGAACCACAAAGTTACAAAGAAGCCGTTAGCTCTTCGGAAGGACCTTTGTGGAAGGAAGCAATTAAAAGTGAAATTGATTCCATTTTGCAAAATCACACATGGGAACTAGTGGACCTTCCTCCGGGAAGTAAAACACTAGGATATAGGTGGATTTTCAAAAGAAAAATGAAAGCGGACGAAACAATTGATAAGTACAAGGCCCGACTTGTAATTAAAGGTTACAGACAGAAAGAAGGCCTAGACTATTTTGACACGTATTCTCCGGTCACGAGAATAACGTCAATAAGAGTTGTACTTGCAATTGCCGCATTGAGAAATCTTGAGATACATCAAATGGATGTAAAAACAGCCTTTCTAAATGGAGATTTAGAAGAGGAGATTTACATGGAACAACCCGAGGGGTTTGTTGCACATGGACAAGAAAAGAAGGTGTGCAAATTAGTAAAGTCATTGTATGGCTTGAAACAAGCACCAAAACAGTGGCATCAGAAATTTGATAATGCTATGATGCAAAGTGGATTTAAGATAAATGAGTGTGACAAATGTGTCTATACTAAAACCACGGAAAATGGCTATGTCATTTTGTGTCTTTATGTAGACGACATGCTTATCATAGGGAGTTGTGATAAGATGATCAAATCCACGAAAGACATGTTGAATTCGAAATTTGACATGAAAGATATGGGACTTGCGGATGTAATCCTTGGAGTTAAAATTTCTAGAATATCCAATGGACTTGTGTTAAGTCAATCTCATTATGTGGATAAAATTCTTGAGAAATTTAGCAAGGATGACCATGGAATAGCGAGTACTCCAATTGACCCGAATCTTCATCTATCAAAGAATAGAGATGAACCGGTGTCTCAATTAGAGTATTCGAGAGTTATTGGAAGTCTAATGTACTTGATGAGTTGTACTAGGCCGGATATTGCTTATACGGTTAGCAAGTTAAGCTTCTGTACACAAGTAATCCTGGAACAAATCATTGGAAGGGTATAGTGAGAGTACTAAGGTACTTAAGATATACTCGTGATTTTGGATTACATTACACTAGACATCCAGTTTGTGATAGAAGGATATAGTGATGCTAATTGGATATCGGATATCAAAGACTCAAGGTCTACAAGTGGATATTTATTCACTTTAGCAGGTGCGGCTATATCATGGAAATCTTCTAAGCAGATCTGTTATAGCCGAGATCAACCATGGAATCGAGTTTATAGCACTAGATAAATGTGGTGAAGAAGCCGAATGGCTACGCCAATTTCTAGAAGATATTCCAAGATGGGAAAAGCCTGTGCCCACAATTAGTGTACATTGTGATAGCCAATCTGCGATTGGTAGGGCACAAAGTCATATGTATAATGGTAAGTCTAGACATATACGTCGAAGACATATTACCATTAAACAACTACTTGCAACTGGCACCATATCGATTGACTATGTAAGGTCAAAAGATAATTTGGCGGATCCGCTAACCAAAGGGTTAAGTAAAGCAGATAGTTGCAAGGTTGACATTGGGAATGGGTTTAAAGCCTCTTGAGAAGTTGAATGCACGGCGGAAAACCCAACCTACTTGACTGAGATCCCAAGATCTAGGTTCAAAGGGACAACCTAACTGTTAATAGACTTGTAGCGTCACTGTGGGGGTCAACCCTATACTCATTCCGTAAAGTGACATCCCGAGATGAATGAGGTTAAGCCTAAGGCTTTTAATGATTCTTATGTGAAGTATAATTACTTAAAAGAATCACCTATGTGAGAAAGAAGTAGAGGCCGCTTCGAGAAGAATTGTGTGAGGCTCAATTCTTAGACCTTCTCACAGAACCAGGCATTGTGATCCAGGGCCATGAATGGACACAGCTATGAGAGCTGAATTGTGTTAGGGCGATACCTGTGTAAAGTATATGATCGGCTACACAAAAAGCTAGCAGTTCAAGGACATCGTGTCTACTGTTTAGCGAGTAGAGTAAATATGCTTTTACAAGGGAAGGTTCAAAGGGCAAACCCCTACCTATCCTATGCAGGTTTTCGACTGCCGGACTTTATCACCTATCCTCATGAATTTCCTTCATGTGGGGGATTGTTGGAAAAATAATGTGTTTTGAAGGAAATTAATGGTTTAATTTCTAAAGGGTAATTTTGTCAAATTACTCAAGTGGTTAGTATGTTTTTGAAATAAAGATTTATTTGTCCAAAATGGTTTTTGGATGAAGTAAATATAAATACTCAAGGGATTTGGCCCACTTATGGCTAATAAATTTTGATTTTGTAAATCAAAATTGATTTTGGATTTTACTGAGGTGCTCGGCCGAGCAGAGTGTTAACTCGGCCGAGCATAGCATGGCAGTAAGTCATAAGTTTCTGGAAAGCCATGCTCGGCCGAGGCAATGCCTTGCTCGGCCGAGCAGAGCCTTGCTCGACCGAGCAGGCTATAAGACTACGGCCGGCAGATCTGCAGCAATGTTATGATCGATTTAATTCCAAATTGTAACAAATCTTTTGAAATGAATATCAAAACCGAAAATGAGTTGATATTTTCAGTTTTAATGGAGTTTATTTTCGTATTAATTTGTTATTAATAAATTTTGATTTTTTAAATCAAAATTGATTTTGGATTTTCTTGAGGTGCTCTACCGCGTAGTGTTAACTCGGCCGAGCATAGCATGGCAAAGTAAGTCATAAGTTTGGAAAGCCATGCTCGGCCGAGGCAATGCCTTGCTCGTAGAGCGAAGAGCCTTGCTCGGCCGAGCAGCTATAAGACTCCCGAGCGTATCCTAGGCTTGATTATGACTCGATTTAATTCCAAATTGTAACAAATTTTGAAATGAATATCAAAACCGAAAATGAGTTGATATTTTCGGCTTTAATGGAGTTTATTTTCGATTAATTGTTATTAATCTCATATTAAATCCAAATATTCATGGTTGATTTCAAAAGCTTTATAATGGATTTTGAAATCAGTTGGAAAATAACTTTTGGAAAAGTTTTATACACAAACTCAAGCTAAGAAAAGATTACTTTCTCCAGCAAATCCTCCTCCATTCTCTTGTTGCATATTGTTGCTTCTTCTCTTGGCCTCCTTGCATTTGTTTACAAAGAAGAGGTGGTCTAGTCCAAATACAATTCAACTCGCCGGAACTTAGGTGCAAAGTGCCCCCAGTCCGCACGTCTCTATCCCGGGAGACAAGCGACTCAAGAAATCTCAAGCACACTCGGTGAGGAGTTCGAATATGTCTTAAGGAGACAAGTGATTTCATTGGGCTCGTGTGCATTTCACAACTTTCTCCTTTGTATTTTCTGTTTTTGTCATTTAATTTGTATTAATTTTTCTGTAATTGTACACTCTTGTGCTACAATCTTAAGACATATCCTAATCGAGGGAGTGTCGATTACAGTTTGAAAACAGAAATTTAACTTGGTTGTGGTTTCGAGATGGCGACGAACAACAACAACGTGGAGACCCAAGTTGGACCCCAAGTGGAAACCCAAACTAATTCCCAACCGGAAATGGAAGTGGCTCTAAGACTGTGATTAATAATCCTCATAAATTCATATCCCGACCCCTCATGCGGAAAAACCCGAGAAGTTTGTTGGCCACGACTTTAAGCGTTGGCAACAAAAGATGCTTTTCTACCTCACTACCTTGCACTTGGCAAGATATCCAAAGAAGATATGCCAAAGGTGAGTGAAGGAGAAACCGATGTTACAACCTCGTCTGCATTGAAACATGGAAGCATGGGGAGTACTTGTGCAGAAATTACGTCCTCAATTCGCTTTGAGATTCTCTCTATAACGTGTTTAATGAGAAGAAAACCGCAAAGGAATTGTGGGGGTCGTTGGACCACAAATATAAAATTGAGGATGCGGGAACAAAGAAGTTCATTGTTGCCCGTTTCCTTGATTTTTAAGATGGTGGACAACAAGAGTGTGAAAGCTCAAGTGGATGAGTTTCAAAACAATCTAGCACGAGATTCATGGCCGAAGGTATGGTTATAAGTGAAAGCTTCCAAGTGGCCGCAATCATTGAAAAATTGCCTCCATCTTGGAATGATTTCAAGAACTACCTTAAGCATAAGCGAAAGGAAATGGATGTGGAAGCGAATTATCCTTCGTTTGAGTATTGAAGAGAACAATCGAGTTGCTAAAACAAGTTTGTTTCTAGTGTGGCTATAGGCCAATGTGGTGGAGCATGGTGAAAGCTCCAAAGGGAAACGGTTTGGAAAGGGAAAAGGGAAGGTTGTGACAACTTCCAAGAATTCCCACTTGGGACCAAAAGGTGGGGTGTCCAAGAAGAAGTTCGAAGGAACTTGTTATAATTGTGGCGGTCAAGGCCACAAGGCTCATGCTTGCAAGTTGCCAAAGAAGGCTCGTGAGGCCAACATGGTGGAAGGCATTGCTAGAGACGTGTCCGAGATGCACCTCGCAGCTGTGATTTCCGAGGTGAATTTGGTGGGTTCAAACCCAAATCAATGGTGGATTGACACCGGCGCCACTAGACATGTGTGCTCCAATAGAGACATGTTTAGTGCTTTTGTTGCTAAGGATGGCGAGAAGCTATTCATGGGGAATTCACCACCTCCGAGATCAAAGGAGAAGGAAAAGTGGTTTTGAAGATGACATCCGGGAAGGAGTTAACTCTCAACAACGTGCTTTATGTGCCCGATATCCGGAAGAACTTGGTGTCCGGATCGCTTTTGATAAAGCATGGATTTCGTATTGTGTTTGAGTCCAATGTAGTCACTTTGTCTAAGAGTGGTATGTTTGTAGGCAAAGGTTATGTCAATGATGGACTGTTTAAGCTATGTGTAATGGTTGTGAAAGCAAAAGCTAATGAAATGAATATCTCTTCCGTTTACTTGCTTGAGTCATCTAATTTGTGGCATGGTAGACTTGGTCATGTTAATTTTGATTCTATACGTCGTTTGACAAAAGCAAATTCTATTCCAAAGTTTAAAGTTGATTGTAAACAAAAATGTGAAATTTGTGTAGAAGCAAAATTAACAAGAAAGTCATTCCCATCCGTTAAAAGACATAGTGAACCACTTGAATTGGTTCACACGGACTTATGTGATTTTAAATCAACACAAACACGGGGCGGCAATAAGTACTTCATGACTTTTGTAGATGATGGCACAAAGTATTGCTATGTGTATCTTCTAAAAAGTAAAGATGAAGCTATAGAGAAGTTTACTCTATATAAAAATGAAGTTGAGAATCAATTAAACCGGAAAATTAAGGTGCTAAAAAGTGATAAAGGTGGTGAATATGAATCTCCATTTGAAGCAATTTGTGCTCAAAGTGGAATTAAACATATTACCTCGGCACCTTATACACCCCAACAAAACGGTGTTGCCGAAAGGAAAAATCGGACATTGAAAGAAATGATGAATGCCATGTTATTAAGTTCGGGATTACCGGATAACATGTGGGGGGAAGCCGTGTTGTCGGCTAACTACGTGTTAAACAAAATACCCCGAAAGAAACAAGACAAAACTCCTTATGAACTATGGCATGGAAGAATGCCAAGTTATAAACACTTGAAAGTGTGGGGGTGTCTTGCAAAGGTAGCCATACCTCCTCATAAAAAGGTGAAAATTGGACCAAAAACTGTTGATTGCATATTCATTGGATATGCACATAACAGTAGTGCTTATAGATTTCTTGTGTATGAGTCGAAAATTGATGCTATACACAAAAAATACTATAATGGAATCTGTGAACGTATCGTTCTTTGAGAATATATTCCCGTGTAAGTCAAGAAATGAGGCAAGCTCATCGACTAAGGTAATAGATTCAATAGAAGACGAACATGTTCAAGATGAAAGAGAAGAAGAAGAGGTAGAAACTCGACGGAGCAAAAGAGCTAGGATTGAAAAATCCTATGGTCCGGACTTTCTAACCTATATGGTAGAAAGCGAACCACAAAGTTACAAAGAAGCCGTTAGCTCTTCGGAAGGACCTTTGTGGAAGGAAGCAATTAAAAGTGAAATTGATTCCATTTTGCAAAATCACACATGGGAACTAGTGGACCTTCCTCCGGGAAGTAAAACACTAGGATATAGGTGGATTTTCAAAAGAAAAATGAAAGCGGACGGAACAATTGATAAGTACAAGGCCCGACTTGTAATTAAAGGTTACGCACGTAAAAGAAGGCCTAGACTATTTTGACACGTATTCTCCGGTCACGAGAATAACGTCAATAAGAGTTGTACTTGCAATTGCCGCATTGAGAAATCTTGAGATACATCAAATGGATGTAAAAACAGCCTTTCTAAATGGAGATTTAGAAGAGGAGATTTACATGGAACAACCCGAGGGGTTTGTTGCACATGGACAAGAAAAGAAGGTGTGCAAATTAGTAAAGTCATTGTATGGCTTGAAACAAGCACCAAAACAGTGGCATCAGAAATTTGATAATGCTATGATGCAAAGTGGATTTAAGATAAATGAGTGTGACAAATGTGTCTATACTAAAACCACGGAAAATGGCTATGTCATTTTGTGTCTTTATGTAGACGACATGCTTATCATAGGGAGTTGTGATAAGATGATCAAATCCACGAAAGACATGTTGAATTCGAAATTTGACATGAAAGATATGGGACTTGCGGATGTAATCCTTGGAGTTAAAATTTCTAGAATATCCAATGGACTTGTGTTAAGTCAATCTCCTTATGTGGATAAAATTCTTGAGAAATTTAGCAAGGATGACCATGGAATAGCGAGTACTCCAATTGACCCGAATCTTCATCTATCAAAGAATAGAGATGAACCGGTGTCTCAATTAGAGTATTCGAGAGTTATTGGAAGTCTAATGTACTTGATGAGTTGTACTAGGCCGGATATTGCTTATACGGTTAGCAAGTTAAGCCGGTACACAAGTAATCCTGGAACAAATCATTGGAAGGGTATAGTGAGAGTACTAAGGTACTTAAGATATACTCGTGATTTTGGATTACATTACACTAGACATCCAGCTGTGATAGAAGGATATAGTGATGCTAATTGGATATCAGATATCAAAGACTCAAGGTCTACAAGTGGATATTTATTCACATTAGCAAAAGTGCGGCTTATATCATGGAAATCTTCTAAGCAGACTGTTATAGCCAGATCAACCATGGAATCTGAGTTTATAGCATTAGATAAATGTGGTGAAGAAGCCGAATGGCTACGCCAATTTCTAGAAGATATTCCAAGATGGGAAAAGCCCGTGCCCGCAATTAGTGTACATTGCGATAGCCAATCTGCGATTGGTAGGGCACAAAGTCATATGTATAATGGTAAGTCTAGACATATACGTCGAAGACATAATACCATTAAACAACTACTTGCAACTGGCACCATATCTATTGACTATGTAAGGTCAAAAGATAATTTGGCGGATCCGCTAACCAAAGGGTTAAGTAAAGAGATAGTTGCAAGGTTGACATTGGGAATGGGTTTAAAGCCTCTTGAGAAGTTGAATGCAGCGGAAAACCCAACCTACTTGACTGGAGATCCCAAGATCTAGGTTCAAAGGGACAACCTAACTGTTAATAGACTTGTAGCGTCACTGTGGG
Organism: Adenophora triphylla var. japonica; assembly: GCA_022495995.1. Lineage (NCBI taxonomy): Eukaryota > Viridiplantae > Streptophyta > Magnoliopsida > Asterales > Campanulaceae > Adenophora > Adenophora triphylla. The sequence goes on from JAFEMH010007691.1 coordinate 43,385, forward strand.
GGTCAACCCTATACTCATTCCGTAAAGTGACATCCCGAGATGAATGAGGTTAAGCCTAAGGCTTTTAATGATTCTTATGTGAAGTATAATTACTTAAAAGAATCACCTATGTGAGAAAGAAGTAGAGGCCGCTTCGAGAAGAATTGTGTGAGGCTCAATTCTTAGACCTTCTCACAGAACCAGGCATTGTGATCCAGGGCCATGAATGGACACAGCTATGAGAGCTGAATTGTGTTAGGGCGATACCTGTGTAAAGTATATGATCGGCTACACAAAAAGCTAGCAGTTCAAGGACATCGTCTCTACTGTTTAGCGAGTAGAGTAAATATGCTTTTACAAGGGAAGGTTCAAAGGGCAAACCCCTACCTATCCTATGCAGGTTTTCGGCTGACTTTATCACCTATCCTCATGAATTTCCTTCATGCGGGGGATTGTTGGAAAAATAATGTGTTTTGAAGGAAATTAATGGTTTAATTTCTAAAGGGTAATTTTGTCAAATTACTCAAGTGGTTAGTATGTTTTTGAAATAAAGATTTATTTGTCCAAAATGGTTTTTGGATGAAGTAAATATAAATACTCAAGGGATTTGGCCCACTTATGGCTAATAAATTTTGATTTTGTAAATCAAAATTGATTTTGGATTTTATCGAGGTGCTCGGCCGAGCAGAGTGTTAACTCGGCCGAGCATAGCATGGCAGTAAGTCATAAGTTTCTGGAAAGCCATGCTCGGCCGAGGCAATGCCTTGCTCGGCCGAGCAGAGCCTTGCTCGGCCGAGCAGGCTATAAGACTCGGCCGAGCAGATCCTGAGCAGTTATGACTGATTTAATTCCAAATTGTAACAGCTTTTGAAATGAATATCAAAACCGAAAATGAGTTGATATTTTCAGTTTTAATGGAGTTTATTTTCAGATTAATTGTTATTAATAAATTTTGATTTTGTAAATCAAAATTGATTTTGGATTTTACTGAGGTGCTCGGCCGAGCAGAGTGTTAACTCGGCCGAGCATAGCATGGCAGTAAGTCATAAGTTTCTGGAAAGCCATGCTCGGCCGAGGCAATGCCTTGCTCGGCCGAGCAGAGCCTTGCTCGGCCGAGCAGGCTATAAGACTCGGCCGAGCAGATCCTGAGCAGTTATGACTGATTTAATTCCAAATTGTAACAGCTTTTGAAATGAATATCAAAACCGAAAATGAGTTGATATTTTCAGTTTTAATGGAGTTTATTTTCAGATTAATTGTTATTAATCTCATATTAAATCCAAATATTCATGGTTGATTTCAAAAGCTTTATAATGGATTTTGAAATCAGTTGGAAAACAACTTTTGGAAAAGTTTTATACACAAACTCAAGCTAAGAAAAGATTACTTTCTCCAGCAAATCCTCCTCCATTCTCTTGTTGCATATTGTTGCTTCTTCTCTTGGCCTCCTTGCATTTGTTTACAAAGAAGAGGTGGTCTAGTCCAAATACAATTCAACTCGCCGGGAACTTAGGTGCAAAGTGCCCCCGGTCCGCACGTTCTATCCTGGGAGACAAGCGACTCAAGAAATCTCAAGCACACTCGGTGAGGAGTCGAATATGTCTTAAGGAGACAGTGATTTCATTGGGCTCGTGCGAATTTCACAACTTTCTCCTTTGTATTTTCGTTTTTGTCATTTAATTTGTATTAATTTTTACGTAATTGTACACTCTTGTGCTACAATCTTAAGACATATCCTAATCGAGGGAGTGTCGATTACAGTTTGAAAAACAGGAAATTTAACTTGGTTGTTGTGTTTCAGATGGCGACGAACAACAACAACGTGGAGACCCAAGTTGGACCCCAAGTGGAAACCCAAACTAATTCCCAAACTGGAAATGGAAGTGGCTCTAAGACTGTGATTAATAATCCTCATACAATTCATATCCCAACCCCTCATGCGGAAAAACCCGAGAAGTTTGTTGGCCACGACTTTAAGCGTTGGCAACAAAAGATGCTTTTCTACCTCACTACCTTGCACTTGGCAAGATATCTGAAAGAAGATATGCCAAAGGTGAGTGAAGGAGAAACCGATGTTACAACCTTGGCTGCGGTTGAAACATGGAAGCATGGGGAGTACTTGTGCAGAAATTACGTCCTCAATTCGCTTTCGCATTCTCTCTATAACGTGTTTAATGAGAAGAAAACTGCAAAGGAATTGTGGGGGTCGTTGGACCACAAATATAAAATTGAGAATGCGGGAACAAAGAAGTTCATTGTTGCCCGTTTCCTTGATTTTAAGATGGTGGACAACAAGAGTGTGAAAGCTCAAGTGGATGAGTTTCAAACAATTCTGCACGAGATTCATGCTGAAGGTATGGTTATAAGTGAAAGCTTCCAAGTGGCCGCAATCATTGAAAAATTGCCTCCATCTTGGAATGATTTCAAGAACTACCTTAAGCATGCGAAAGGAAATGGATGTGGAAGGAATTATCCTTCGTTTGAGTATTGAAGAGAACAATCGAGTTGCCGAAAACAAGTTTGTTTCTAGTGTGGCTAAGGCCAATGTGGTGGAGCATGGTGAAAGCTCCAAAGGGAAACGGTTTGGAAAGGGAAAAGGGAAGGTTGTGACAACTTCCAAGAATTCCCACTTGGGACCAAAAGGTGGGGTTTCCAAGAAGAAGTTCGAAGGAACTTGTTATAATTGTGGCGGTCAAGGCCACAAGGCTCATGCTTGCAAGTTGCCAAAGAAGGCTCGTGAGGCCAACATGGTGGAAGGCATTGCTAGAGACGTGTCCGAGATGCACCTCGCAGCTGTGATTTCCGAGGTGAATTTGGTGGGTTCAAACCCAAATCAATGGTGGATTGACACCGGCGCCACTAGACATGTGTGCTCCAATAGAGACATGTTTAGTGCTTTTGTTGCTAAGGATGGCGAGAAGCTATTCATGGGGAATTCAGCCACCTCCGAGATCAAAGGAGAAGGAAAAGTGGTTTTGAAGATGACATCCGGGAAGGAGTTAACTCTCAACAACGTGCTTTATGTGCCCGATATCCGGAAGAACTTGGTGTCCGGATCGCTTTTGATAAAGCATGGATTTCGTATTGTATTTGAGTCCAATGTAGTCACTTTGTCTAAGAGTGGTATGTTTGTAGGCAAAGGTTATGTCAATGATGGACTGTTTAAGCTAAGTGTAATGGTTGTGAAAGCGAAAGCTAATGAAATGAATATCTCTTCCGTTTACTTGCTTGAGTCATCTAATTTGTGGCATGGTAGACTTGGTCATGTTAATTTTGATTCTATACGTCGTTTGACAAAAGCAAATTCTATTCCAAAGTTTAAAGTTGATTGTAAACAAAAATGTGAAATTTGTGTAGAAGCAAAATTAACAAGAAAGTCATTCCCATCCGTTGAAAGACATAGTGAACCACTTGAATTGGTTCACACGGACTTATGTGATTTTAAATCAACACAAACACGGGGCGGCAATAAGTACTTCATGACTTTTGTAGATGATGGCACAAAGTATTGCTATGTGTATCTTCTAAAAAGTAAAGATGAAGCTATAGAGAAGTTTACTCTATATAAAAATGAAGTTGAGAATCAATTAAACCGGAAAATTAAGGTGCTAAAAAGTGATAAAGGTGGTGAATATGAATCTCCATTTGAAGCAATTTGTGCTCAAAGTGGAATTAAACATATTACCTCGGCACCTTATACACCCCAACAAAACGGTGTTGCCGAAAGGAAAAATCGGACATTGAAAGAAATGATGAATGCCATGTTATTGAGTTCGGGATTACCGGATAACATGTGGGGGGAAGCCGTGTTGTCGGCTAACTACGTGTTAAACAAAATACCCCGAAAGAAACAAGACAAAACTCCTTATGAACTATGGCATGGAAGAATGCCAAGTTATAAACACTTGAAAGTGTGGGGGTGTCTTGCAAAGGTAGCCATACCTCCTCATAAAAAGGTGAAAATTGGACCAAAAACTGTTGATTGCATATTCATTGGATATGCACATAACAGTAGTGCTTATAGATTTCTTGTGTATGAGTCGAAAATTGATGCTATACACAAAAATACTATAATGGAATCTGTGAACGTATCGTTCTTTGAGAATATATTCCCGTGTAAGTCAAGAAATGAGGCAAGCTCATCGACTAAGGTAATAGATTCAATAGAAGACGAACATGTTCAAGATGAAAGAGAAGAAGAAGAGGTAGAAACTCGACGGAGCAAAAGAGCTAGGATTGAAAAATCCTATGGTCCGGACTTTCTAACCTATATGGTAGAAAGCGAACCACAAAGTTACAAAGAAGCCGTTAGCTCTTCGGAAGGACCTTTGTGGAAGGAAGCAATTAAAAGTGAAATTGATTCCATTTTGCAAAATCACACATGGGAACTAGTGGACCTTCCTCCGGGAAGTAAAACACTAGGATATAGGTGGATTTTCAAAAGAAAAATGAAAGCGGACGGAACAATTGATAAGTACAAGGCCCGACTTGTAATTAAAGGTTACGTACGTAAAGAAGGCCTAGACTATTTTGACACGTATTCTCCGGTCACGAGAATAACGTCAATAAGAGTTGTACTTGCAATTGCCGCATTGAGAAATCTTGAGATACATCAAATGGATGTAAAAACAGCCTTTCTAAATGGAGATTTAGAAGAGGAGATTTACATGGAACAACCCGAGGGGTTTGTTGCACATGGACAAGAAAAGAAGGTGTGCAAATTAGTAAAGTCATTGTATGGCTTGAAACAAGCACCAAAACAAAGTGGCATCGAAATTTGATAATGCTATGATGCAAAAGTGGATTTAAGATAAATGAGTGTGACAAATGTGTCTATACTAAAACCACGGAAAATGGCTATGTCATTTTGTGTCTTTATGTAGACGACATGCTTATCATAGGGAGTTGTGATAAGATGATCAAATCCACGAAAGACATGTTGAATTCAAATTTGACATGAAAGATATGGGACTTGCGGATGTAATCCTTGGAGTTAAAATTTCTAGAATATCCAATGGACTTGTGTTAAGTCAATCTCATTATGTGGATAAAATTCTTGAGAAATTTAGCAAGGATGACCATGGAATAGCGAGTACTCCAATTGACCCGAATCTTCATCTATCAAAGAATAGAGATGAACCGGTGTCTCAATTAGAGTATTCGAGAGTTATTGGAAGTCTAATGTACTTGATGAGTTGTACTAGGCCGGATATTGCTTATACGGTTAGCAAGTTAAGCCGGTACACAAGTAATCCTGGAACAAATCATTGGAAGGGTATAGTGAGAGTACTAAGGTACTTAAGATATACTCGTGATTTTGGATTACATTACACTAGACATCCAGCTGTGATAGAAGGATATAGTGATGCTAATTGGATATCAGATATCAAAGACTCAAGGTCTACAAGTGGATATTTATTCACTTTAGCAGGTGCAGCTATATCATGGAAATCTTCTAAGCATCGTTATAGCCGATCAACCATGGAATCTGAGTTTATAGCATTAGATAAATGTGGTGAAGAAGCCGAATGGCTACGCCAATTTCTAGAAGATATTCCAAGATGGGAAAAGCCCGTGCCCGCAATTAGTGTACATTGCGATAGCCAATCTGCGATTGGTAGGGCACAAAGTCATATGTATAATGGTAAGTCTAGACATATACGTCGAAGACATAATACCATTAAACAACTACTTGCAACTGGCACCATATCTATTGACTATGTAAGGTCAAAAGATAATTTGGCGGATCCGCTAACCAAAGGGTTAAGTAAAGAGATAGTTGCAAGGTTGACATTGGGAATGGGTTTAAAGCCTCTTGAGAAGTTGAATGCAGCGGAAAACCCAACCTACTTGACTGGAGATCCCAAGATCTAGGTTCAAAGGGACAACCTAACTGTTAATAGACTTGTAGCGTCACTGTGGGGGTCAACCCTATACTCATTCCGTAAAGTGACATCCCGAGATGAATGAGGTTAAGCCTAAGGCTTTTAATGATTCTTATGTGAAGTATAATTACTTAAAAGAATTACCTATGTGAGAAAGAAGTAGAGGCCGCTACGAGAAGAATTGTGTGAGGCTCAATTCTTAGACCTTCTCACAGAACCAGGCATTGTGATCCAGGGCCATGAATGGACACAGCTATGAGAGCTGAATTGTGTTAGGGCGATACCTGTGTAAAGTATATGATCGGCTACACAAAAAGCTAGCAGTTCAAGGACATCGTGTCTACTGTTTAGCGAGTAGAGTAAATATGCTTTTACAAGGGAAGGTTCAAAGGGCAAACCCCTACCTATCCTATGCAGGTTTTCGACTGCCGGACTTTATCACCTATCCTCATGAATTTCCTTCATGTGGGGGATTGTTGGAAAAATAATGTGTTTTGAAGGAAATTAATGGTTTAATTTCTAAAGGGTAATTTTGTCAAATTACTCAAGTGGTTAGTATGTTTGTGAAATAAAGATTTATTTGTCCAAAATGGTTTTTGGATGAAGTAAATATAAATACTCAAGGGATTTGGCCCACTTATGGCTAATAAATTTTGATTTTGTAAATCAAAATTGATTTTGGATTTTACTGAGGTGCTCGGCCGAGCAGAGTGTTAACTCGGCCGAGCATAGCATGGCAAAGAAGTCATAAGTTTCGGAAAGCCATGCTCGGCCGAGGCAATGCCTTGCTCGGCCGAGCAGAGCCTTGCTCGCCGAAAGCTGCTATAAGACTCGGCCGAGCAGATCCTGAGCAGTTATGACTGATTTAATTCCAAATTGTAACTTTTTGAAATGAATATCAAAACCGAAAATGAGTTGATATTTTCAGTTTTAATGGAGTTTATTTTCAGATTAATTGTTATTAATCTCATATTAAATCCAAATATTCATGGTTGATTTCAAAAGCTTTATAATGGATTTTGAAATCAGTTGGAAAATAACTTTTGGAAAAGTTTTATACACAAACTCAAGCTAAGAAAAGATTACTTTCTCCAGCAAATCCTCCTCCATTCTCTTGTTGCATATTGTTGCTTCTTCTCTTGGCCTCCTTGCATTTGTTTACAAAGAAGAGGTGGTCTAGTCCAAATACAATTCAACTCGCCGGGAACTTAGGTGCAAAGTGCCCCCGGTCCGCACGTTCTATCCTGGGAGACAAGCGACTCAAGAAATCTCAAGCACACTCGGTGAGGAGTCGAATATGTCTTAAGGAGACAGTGATTTCATTGGGCTCGTGCAGAATTTCACAACTTTCTCCTTTGTATTTTCTGTTTTTGTCATTTAATTTGTATTAATTTTTCTGTAATTGTACACTCTTGTGCTACAATTTGCTCGGCCGAGCAGAGCCTTGCTCGGCCGAGCAGGCTATAAGACTCGGCCGAGCAGATCCTGAGCAGTTATGACTGATTTAATTCCAAATTGTAATGTTTTTGAAATGAATATCAAAACCGAAAATGAGTTGATATTTTCAGTTTTAATGGAGTTTATTTTCAGATTAATTGTTATTAATCTCATATTAAATCCAAATATTCATGGTTGATTTCAAAAGCTTTATAATGGATTTTGAAATCAGTTGGAAAATAACTTTTGGAAAAGTTTTATACACAAACTCAAGCTAAGAAAAGATTACTTTCTCCAGCAAATCCTCCTCCATTCTCTTGTTGCATATTGTTGCTTCTTCTCTTGGCCTCCTTGCATTTGTTTACAAAGAAGAGGTGGTCTAGTCCAAATACAATTCAACTCGCCGGGAACTTAGGTGCAAAGTGCCCCCGGTCCGCACGTTCTATCCTGGGAGACAAGCGACTCAAGAAATCTCAAGCACACTCGGTGAGGAGTCGAATATGTCTTAAGGAGACAGTGATTTCATTGGGCTCGTGCAGAATTTCACAACTTTCTCCTTTGTATTTTCTGTTTTTGTCATTTAATTTGTATTAATTTTTCTGTAATTGTACACTCTTGTGCTACAATTTGCTCGGCCGAGCAGAGCCTTGCTCGGCCGAGCAGGCTATAAGACTCGGCCGAGCAGATCCTGAGCAGTTATGACTGATTTAATTCCAAATTGTAACAGCTTTTGAAATGAATATCAAAACCGAAAATGAGTTGATATTTTCAGTTTTAATGGAGTTTATTTTCAGATTAATTGTTATTAATCTCATATTAAATCCAAATATTCATGGTTGATTTCAAAAGCTTTATAATGGATTTTGAAATCAGTTGGAAAATAACTTTTGGAAAAGTTTTATACACAAACTCAAGCTAAGAAAAGATTACTTTCTCCAGCAAATCCTCCTCCATTCTCTTGTTGCATATTGTTGCTTCTTCTCTTGGCCTCCTTGCATTTGTTTACAAAGAAGAGGTGGTCTAGTCCAAATACAATTCAACTCGCCGGGAACTTAGGTGCAAAGTGCCCCGGTCCGCACGTTCTATCCTCGGGAGACAAGCGACTCAAGAAATCTCAAGCACACTCGGTGAGGAGTCGAATATGTCTTAAGGAGACAAGTGATTTCATTGGGCTCGTGCGTAATTTCACAACTTTCTCCTTTGTATTTTCTCGTTTTGTCATTTAATTTGTATTAATTTTTCTGTAATTGTACACTCTTGTGCTACAATCTTAAGACATATCCTAATCGAGGGAGTGTCGATTACAGTTTGAAAAACAGGAAATTTAACTTGGTTGTTGTGTTTCAGATGGCGACGAACAACAACAACGTGGAGACCCAAGTTGGACCCCAAGTTGAAACCCAAACTAATTCCCAAACTGGAAATGGAAGTGGCTCTAAGACTGTGATTAATAATCCTCATACAATTCATATCCCGACCCCTCATGCGGTTGAAACATGGAAGCATGGGGAGTACTTTTGCAGAAATTACGTCCTCAATTCGCTTTCAGATTCTCTCTATAACGTGTTTAATGAGAAGAAAACTGCAAAGGAATTGTGGGGGTCACAGACCACAAATATAAAATTGAGGATGCGGGAACAAAGAAGTTCATTGTTGCCCGTTTCCTTGATTTTAAGATGGTGGACAACAAGAGTGTGAAAGCTCAAGTGGATGAGTTTCAAACAATTCTGCACGAGATTCATGCTGAAGGTATGGTTATAAGTGAAAGCTTCCAAGTGGCTGCAATCATTGAAAAATTGCCTCCATCTTGGAATGATTTCAAGAACTACCTTAAGCATAAGCGAAAGGAAATGGATGTGGAAGGAATTATCCTTCGTTTGAGTATTGAAGAGAACAATCGAGTTGCTGAAAACAAGTTTGTTTCTAGTGTGGCTAAGGCCAATGTGGTGGAGCATGGTGAAAGCTCCAAAGGGAAACGGTTTGGAAAGTGGAAAAGGGAAGGTTGTGACAACTTCCAAGAATTCCCACTTGGGACCAAAAGGTGGGGTTTCAAAGAAGAAGTTCGAAGGAACTTGTTATAATTGTGGCGGTCAAGGCCACAAGGCTCATGCTTGCAAGTTGCCAAAGAAGGCTCGTGAGGCCAACATGGTGGAAGGCATTGCTAGAGACGTGTCCGAGATGCACCTCGCAGCTGTGATTTCCGAGGTGAATTTGGTGGGTTCAAACCCAAATCAATGGTGGATTGACACCGGCGCCACTAGACATGTGTGCTCCAATAGAGACATGTTTAGTGCTTTTGTTGCTAAGGATGGCGAGAAGCTATTCATGGGGAATTCACCACCTCCGAGATCAAAGGAGAAGGAAAAGTGGTTTTGAAGATGACATCCGGGAAGGAGTTAACTCTCAACAACGTGCTTTATGTGCCCGATATCCCGGAAGAACTTGGTGTCCGGATCGCTTTTGATAAAGCATGGATTTCGTATTGTGTTTGAGTCCAATGTAGTCACTTTGTCTAAGAGTGGTATGTTTGTAGGCAAAGGTTATGTCAATGATGGACTGTTTAAGCTAAGTGTAATGGTTGTGAAAGCGAAAGCTAATGAAATGAATATCTCTTTCGTTTACTTGCTTGAGTCATCTAATTTGTGGCATGGTAGACTTGGTCATGTTAATTTTGATTCTATACGTCGTTTGACAAAAGCAAATTCTATTCCAAAGTTTAAAGTTGATTGTAAACAAAAATGTGAAATTTGTGTAGAAGCAAAATTAACAAGAAAGTCATTCCCATCCGTTGAAAGACATAGTGAACCACTTGAATTGGTTCACACGGACTTATGTAATTTTAAATCAACACAAACACGGGGCGGCAATAAGTACTTCATGGTTGATTTCAAAAGCTTTATAATGGATTTTGAAATCAGTTGGAAAATAACTTTTGGAAAAGCTTTATACACAAACTCAAGCTAAGAAAAGATTACTTTCTCCAGCAAATCCTCCTCCATTCTCTTGTTGCATATTGTCGCTTCTTCTCTTGGCCTCCTTGCATTTGTTTACAAAGAAGAGGTGGTCTAGTCCAAATACAATTCAACTCGCCGGGAACTTAGGTGCAAAGTGCCCCCGGTCCGCACGTTCTATCCTGGGAGACAAGCGACTCAAGAAATCTCAAGCACACTCGGTGAGGAGTCGAATATGTCTTAAGGAGACAGTGATTTCATTGGGCTCGTGCAGAATTTCACAACTTTCTCCTTTGTATTTTCTGTTTTTGTCATTTAATTTGTATTAATTTTTCTGTAATTGTACACTCTTGTGCTACAGTTTGCGGATGACCCATGATGAAAATTGCATCAAAAATTACATGGACCGACTGTTGCTTCATAACAAAGAAAAAGAAGTGCATAAAGTATAGTGAGCCATCATAAATATTAACTGGAGTAATCCATGGAAATGAACCTGCCACCAAAAGCAAGTATGAAATGGTTGAATCAACCGAATAAGCAATCTAAGAACTGTTTTACATCATTTTCTTTAATATATTCTCTCCGTACCAAAAAGACTCCCCACAAAAGAGTATTTCTCTAACATGTAAATTAAGAGCAAAGGGTGAGCAATCTAGAAGTGGACATCTTTTAATTTGAAGACTTGAAAACACGGAAAGCAGAGTTTCTGGCAACTTGTGAAGCTTATGACAGCCGTAGATGTTGAGGTGTTGAAGAGAGGAGAGGTTTTGAAGGCCTTCTTCAAGAGATTCCAAAATCTCCAGACCAGAGATTCGAAGATCTACTAACGACCTAGAGCTGAGTCCCCTCCTCCAAAAAGGTAACCACTAGTGGAAATTCTCCAACTACTCTGAGCGCAAGAAGAGAGGTTGGAAGGGTTGCTAGGCCCCACTCCATAATTGGATGCTTTACTTCCCCCATTGCAAGGAACACTAAATTTGGAGGCCAACAACGCCCTCCTACACTTGGATAACCCTCCATATTTTTACAACCATCGATTTCCAAACGTCGGAGAGAGGTGAGGCTTTGCATCTCATTGGTGCACATGTACTTTAGATTTGAGCAGCCTTCGATGTGAAGAGTTATGAGAGTGAGGGGCAGACATGTTTCCGGAATCGACTCTATCCCCGAACAAAAACTTATTTCTAATCGAGTGAGATGAGCCAACCTTTTTGGTAATAATTTAAGTTTTGACCAACTGTATATAAAAACCGATTCAAGCAAAGGCAAAGACATGGCCTTCTCCATATTCTCACATTTCAAAACACTAAGATTTCTGTGGTGGGTAGCTTCTTCCCAGTGGGAAACCATTTCAAACGTCATGTTTCCCGTGTTCTCCACCGCTGCTGCTGTGCCATGTCCATGACCACGTGGTTCAAGTTGTCTTGCAGCTTCTCGCAAAACGAAATGGTCAATCGCCTCAGAGACATGATGCTGTTTTGCCAATTTGGCATCTTCTCGAGCTTATCACACCTCAACAACTCAAAACTCTCAAGATTGCGAGGCAGTAGCCCTTTATCTCCTAACGATTCATTTTCTCAAGTACCTTGCATGCTACTTCTTCTTTCCACAGATATCTTAATTGGTAACACAACAATAAATTTGTAGATACTCAACTTCTCCCAAACACCAGATAATCCCTTCATCTAGTTTACTCATCCCTGACACGTAATAAACCCACATCTCTTTCACGTAGACAAGCCCCACCAAAATAGTTAGAACCACCTCGCTGCAACCATGCATTCCTAATTTTTGAAGTGATGGAATCTTTGGAAGTGAAACCTTGTTTAGTTTCATACATCCTTGAATTTTCAGCTCTTGTAGGCGTGGGAACGCTCTTGTTAAATCCTCATCAACACACCGTTCCTCCCAACCATTCATATCTATAAAGCATAGATTTATGAGTGACTGGAAAGCAACAATATGAGGAGAGCCAGTTTCCCAAAACTCCGGACCTACTACTTTCCATGCCTTCAATAGACAACCCCTTGAGTGATGATAAATGTCCTAGTGGCGGTAAAAATGTGCAATTTTTGCAACCAATCAGTCTGATATTCACCGTATCACAGAATGAGTGATCCCCAATCCAACTAGGAAATTTAAGGCCTCCATAGAATTCAAATTTAAGACTTGTCAATCGTGTTGAAGGCTTTAATGCATCAACTACTTCTAATTCAAGTCCTTCTTCTCGAGTACCACCAAAGCTGCTACTCCAGATCATCTCCAGTCTGTGAAGACCCTCCTTGCTCGATAGATTTGCCTCCATAGCATCTTGCACTTTCATCACGTTCACAATGCCAATTATGGAGAGTGTTCCTTGGAGTTGTGTAGTCCCTTCAACTCGGTTATTTTTCGCCCATCACTATTATCAACTATAAACTTTGACAATGTGCGAAGGTGAGCCAGAAAGCCAATCCCCTTTCGCATCACTTTTGATCTTGGGGTATCAGCAATATCCAGATGCCGTAAATTGATCAAATTTTGAATGCCTTTAGGCAACTGAACAAGTACATGACATCCATGTAATAATAGTGTTTGCAAATCGGAAAGGCCACAAACAGATTCCGTCAACTCTTTGATGTCAGTCCTGGATAAATCAAGATATCAAAGATGATTCAAATTACCTATTGATTTGGGTAGCTCGTTTATGTAATACCCATTGAAAGACAATGCTCGTAAGCAAGGTAACCTTGGAAAGTCTTTCAAAACAAGACTACTTCAGTAAGAAAAATCGAAAGAATTTTCATGCATTGGTAAAATGGTACGCAGACACCGAGCCTCACCAAAAGCGCTGAATTTTTTTAAATCATCATATTCGTGAGAAACGAATGATACATGTCGCGCCTCTTTGCAGATGTTGTACTGCTCATCACTCACAATTTTATTGTCCAACCTAAGACTTGTCAACCCAGCAACAACCTGAGCTAGGTCATTATTAAGATCATGCATGATAAACCTTGATTTGCCAATCAAAGGTTGGAAAAAAAGACCTTGATAGAAGCTCAATGAAATACTCGCAACCCAACTCTTCCATTTGCTTATGCTTTTCTGGTGTTTTCAAGAACCCTTGCACCATCCAGAACATAATTAGCTCCTAGTGGTCAAACTCGTGGGCCTTTGGAAATATAGAACAAAATGCAAACAAAGGCTTCAAGTGCGGAGGAAGATGATGATAGCTTAGCAGGGATAATGCCATTGCTTTGCAGCTCCCATATCATGCTTATTGAAACTTCTATCCACTGCTTTGGGTTTCTTTTAGTGCGGAGGAGACCCCTAGCGACTTTGCTACCAAAGGCAAGCCTTCGCATCTCTTTGCTATCACCTTTCCAACTTCTTCGAAAGTTGGATGCCCATCGAAGTTTGGTCTTTCAAAGGCATGTTGAGCTAATAGAAAGAGATAATCCCTCCAAACCATAAATCCTTAGAACACATGAATATTGCAACATCATGACTGCGAGTGGTGACTATAATTGTGCTTCTGAGGGCCCCACCATGAAAAGGAGCACACAGAAGGTCCCATTTTGCATAGTCTTGATTCCACAAAGTCTTCAATTTCATAAACCAGATTCTGAACATGATGCAGCCACTGTTAAACAGACGGCTAAGTAAATTGTCTGTCTTCAAAGATCCGTCGGCACCGCCTCAATTATCAACAAATTATTTCTCCACTCCTTGATTTTGTCATCAATTCTGGCAAGGCTCCAGGGGCCAACCAGCAGCGACACTAAAGCAGAGACAATCATTTTAGCAATGTCCATTATATTGATTTTTGTTTACAAGAAGAAGGATGGATTAGAAAGGTGATTAAGGCAGATAAATAACAAGTGAGGTGATCAGAGGAATTAAAATAAAAGTGAAGGTGCCAGCTATTGTATATATATATAGTAATAAGGCTAACAGCAGTATAGCGGAGAATGAAATGGAAATCCTAATCAGGCTTCCTAAAAGTGATATTTCATCACTGTTTAGTGCATCGGGTTACTACGAAATTACTATTGAGACGCAAAGAATACTCAACTATAATTGATGCTCTTTCGATTATAGTCACTATGGAATATGTACTTGATGTGTTTGGTGTTTTTGCAATGAGAAAATCTGTAGAATTTTCTTTTGCAATGATCATTTGAAAATCTTCCTTTATTTTTTGGTTGTCCCAAATGAATGGAAGTCCCTCCTATTCATAATCTGGGTCCAATATCTAGTGGAATAACATAGAGGAAGGGTTACTGCTACAGACATGTAACAATTAAGGGTAAAAAGTGTTAGCAAAATTTGCAATTACAGAAGAAAGAAATTACAAATAAAATTACAGAACAGAAATACACTGGAACAGAGATAAGATGGCAGTAACAAATTGGTTGTGCACGAGCCCTGATGAATCAGTCTCCTTAAGACTTATTCGTCCCTCACCAATAGTGCTTGAGGCCGCCTTGGACGCGAGTCTCCCAGATAGAACGTGCGGACCGGGGCACTTTGCACCTAAAGTTCCCGGCGAATTGACAAAGTGTGCCTAGACAAGATCACCACAATGCAAAAGATGCAAGGAGGCCAAACGAAGATTAACAATATGCAAGAAAGAGAGAGTGAGAGCGGTTGCAGGAAAAATTGGTGTGTAAAATGGTTTGTGAAGACTCCATTTTATAGCTGCCTTGAATCGAAACTGCTAATCAATCATAATCACGAAATTATTACAGTAATAATTTCGTATTTAATTTTGATATGGCGGTTACAAGGAGGAAATTAAAATCGAAAATTATTGCAGTCATAATTTCGACATTAACTCCGTTTCAGTTACAATGGGAGTAAATTAAATTTTGAAATAAAAAATTTTAGCAAAAGGTGGGCTTGCGCGAATAGGCCATTTCGGAGCTACATTCGTGTTCGCAGGACGTGTACGCACATGATTTCGGTAGCTCCACGCCTATTTTGAACCATGATTTCCACCCCCCTGCGCACCCGTGCGCGAGAGAGAGCCTCTATGCCACACACAATTACTCCTTACATAAAGTGTAGTAGTATTTAAACTATCTAACTTTCACATTCCCATTCCATGTGGGATATCTTCTTTTCCCACTTTCAACCCATCATCTTTGAGCCTTAATATTTCATTCATCCATCAACCATCTTGGACAAATAAATATTCGATTTTAATGTTCTCATGGAGTAGAATACAAATCCATAATCAATTTGGTCATTTAACAAATAACCCATTTAGGAAATAATCTCAAATTTCCTTCACACCCACTATTTTTTCCAACAAAAAGGCCCCTCCTGCATGGACAGTGCAACCGAGAAAATGTTTCTGATTGTTGCGTCCAAGGAAAGCCTTACACAACTTACACATGTTCACCCAAGGTGACAAGTAATACAAAGGCAACTCTCACACTAAACAGTTTCAAAAAAGGAGGCGATGGTGGGGGATGGTGGGGGTCCATCTGAGTGCGATAACCACTATCACTCTGATGAAACACCGGTTGTTGCACTATCAGCTGGATGGTACAAAGGAGGTGACAGGTGCCACAACTTCATCACAATAAATGGTAATGGACGAAGCGTGAAGGCCATGGTTGTAGATGAATGTGACTCTACAATGGGATGTGATGAAAAACATATCACAGAAAGAAAGATGGTCACCATCACCCCTCAGACTACAGATCTGCCATTTACTACAGATATAGATGCAAGAATGTGGTACTTCTCCACCCCCTCCCCTCCACGCTAATTATGCATGTCCTCTAATTTTACAACCAATCCTAATAGAAGCCATTCCTTTGTCTCAATATCCTCAGTCTAAAAGAATAAGATGACGGAATAGGTTAAATCTGACCGCGGTTAGATTACAACCAAATCTCCTCACATAGTACAACAGAGCAGTCATTATTAAAGCAACGGTATAGTTCTGTTTTTGACCATAAACTTGGAACTCTGTAAAGAAAAACCTTATATATACCTAATATCTTATATCTTATATTTCCTTGTATCCAACATCTAACACTCACAGAAAAACCTTATATATTCATAGATTGGCATATTTCTTCTGTTTCAAAAGGATCAGCCATAGATTTAAGATCAAAAGAACCTAATTCTTGAACGCCTACGGTTCCTGTTCAAAAGATCTTGACTGCCCTTTTCGGTGATATTTCTGGTCTATTTGCTGCAGTGGTTTCGGAGATGATTGAAATTTGAACATAATACTAATATCTTGAGTATGCCAAATGAATTTTAATTTCAGACAGAGACTCCTGTTAGTTTGATTTCAGACATATATCTTCATAAACACATTGTCTTCAAACTCTGCACCAGCAGTATGGTTTCACTGACAGTGATTCTTTTCTCCCATTACAAATAAAGATTTTGAATATCCGCACTATATAACCTTTTATCGTATTGCATTAAGAACTTAAAAGATTTTGAATATCCCAAAAAATACGAGTATATTCGAAGAAATCTAGTTCGGCTGATGAAGAATACTACTCTGTTCTTTCTGGTAACAAATGGTGCAATGCAATTTTTCTCGTTATAGCTGTTGAGAATCTCAATGTTCAGAATGGATCATGCATTTGGGATTGTATGTCGTGTATTTGTCTGCTCTCAATGTGGTGCCTCAGCAGCTCCTTCCCTCCGTTATCCCATTTTTCTTGCAAGTTTCTGCTTCGACATTCAAACAAGACAAAAAAAATAATTAGAAAATGACATGCAAAGCAGATTACTTAGATTTTTCTTTAGAAAATGAATGAAACTAACCTCTGATAAGAAAAACAAAGAGGGATGTGAAAGGACAAATAAGTTTGAGAAATGATTGCAGTGTAGTTTGACCTTCATCTATACATGTTCCTTTTCCTTGTTACTCTTCGTATTCATAGCCTCCATGCACATAAGTTCAGTAGCCATCAGCTCACCAATCACGAACCTGTGAAAAATCAAATATAAAGTTCAGATATGAGCTATGTCCGTGAGCTGCTTCTTGCTCGTGGAAATGCACCCTAAGACATGAGACTTGGATAAAGTTCAGGAAAGGAGAATGATCGTGAGAAAAAAAAAAAGGCTTAAGAATGCAAAGAAAACAGGAACATGGGTATTATATGTAGGCAGAAGTTGAGAAGTTTTGGCAAGGTAATAGTATGAGGACTATAAAAGGCCAAAATCAAGCAAGAGCAAAAAATGAAAAGGACAAAATCATAGATGACTGAAATATGCAAGCATAATTTAATTTAAAAATTAAATGAGTACTAAGTTTTTCTCCTGTTTACTATATATAGATACACACACATATATGTATATAATGCACAAACACAGTACACGTAGTAGGTATCACTCTTGTAAATGTGATAACAGTTGAAATAGAAAATATGCGTACCTGTAGTAGGATTTAGAAGGTTACGATCCCCACATTAATTTTTGACATATGTAGATGCCGTGGTTTTGGGATATTTTGGGCCAGTAATCTCTGTTCTCCTTCTTACATCTTTCTTCTAGAAGTGGACATTCTCTAATGTAAAGACTTGAAAGCATGGGGAGCAGAGTTTCGGGCAACTTGTGAAGCTTAGGGCTGTTAGGAAAAAATTCATATAACCATGATTAAAGGCTTTTTTGAATTTAACGAGATGAAAAATATTATAATGAACTAAAATATATGTAACGGAGCAGGAATTTAACGAGATGACAAATATTATAATGAACTAAAAAATGACATGACCCCATAGTTTCAATTCGTAACATTACAAGATTATCACGTGACATGTCATTGTTGCTTCGAGCTATTTCCATGACGGCATGATATTCAATTCTTACTTAGCAATCGTTGGCGATGGTTTGTTTTGCAGTTCCCCACAACCGCAGATGGTCAATCTTGGGAGATGTTAGCCTATTCCTGTGGTTACCAAAAAAAAAGGCTTAATAGATAAATATGCTCCCTCCATATCATCTCATAAAGATAGTTCCATTTTATTTAAGATAACTTTGATTGAACTTTGATTAATAATTTTATGTTGATTTATTTATCCTAATGAAAATCTAAAATTTGTAATTGATAATATTTTTAATGTTGTATCTATAACAAGTTTTAAAATTTCAGCTGGATAAATTAATTAACATAAAATTATTTGTCAAAGTTCCAACCAAAATTGACTCAAAAAGTGGGACTATATTTATGGAACGGAGGGAGTATGTAGTAAAACTTAATTTTCGATATTAAATAATGCACAAACCCAATATAATTTTGGTACAAACCCAATATATGAATGCAAAGAAGTAGATAAGATTACTCATGTCTATGTAATAAAAGTTGAAATAGGAAAGAGGCGCACCAGGATTAGGAGTTAGGAGGTTACAACCCCCACATTAATTGACCATTTATCTTGAGGCAGGGGATGTGGGATATTTTGGGCCAATAATCTCTTTTCTCCTTCTTACACCTTTCTTCTAGAACTGGACATCCCCTAATTTCAAGACTTGAAAGCGTTGGAAGCAGAATTTCGGGCAGGTTGTGAAGCTTAGAACAATTACTGATGTGTAGGTGTTGAAGAGAGGAGAGGTTTTGAAGGCCTTCTCCAAGAGATTCCAAATTAGGACAATTGATGATGTGGAGGCGTTGAAGAGAGGAGAGGTTTTGAAGGCCTTCTCCAAGAGATTCCAAATTAGGAAAAATCCTGATGCGTTGAAATATGCAAGCATAATTTAATTTGGAAATTAAATGAGTACTAAGTTTTTCTCCTGTTTACTTTGATTAATAATTTTATGTTAATTTATTATCCTAATGAAAATATAAAATTTGTTATTGATAGTATTTTTAATGTTGTATCCCTAACAAGTTTCGGAATTTCATTTGGATAAATTAATTAACATAAAATTATTTGTCAAAGTTCCAACCAAAATTGTCTCAAAAAGTGGGACTATCTTTATGGAACAGAGGGTGTATGTAGTAAAACTTAATTTTCGATATTAAATAATAATGCACAAACCCAATATATTTTTGGTACAAACCCAATATATGAATGCAAATAAGTAGATATGATTACTCATGTTTATGTTTATGTATTAACAGTTGAAATAGGAAAGAGGCGCACCAGGATTAGGAGTTAAGAGGTTACAACCCCCGCATTAATTGATGATTTATCTCCACCTGTGGGATGTGGGATATTTTGGGCCAATAATCTCTTTTCTCCTTCTTACACCTTTCTTCTAGAACTGGACATTGCCTGATTTCAAGACTTGAAAGCATTGGAAGCAGAGTTTCGGGCAGGTTGCGAAGCTTAGGACATTT
The DNA here is from genome assembly GCA_022495995.1 of Adenophora triphylla var. japonica. Taxonomy (NCBI): domain Eukaryota; kingdom Viridiplantae; phylum Streptophyta; class Magnoliopsida; order Asterales; family Campanulaceae; genus Adenophora; species Adenophora triphylla. The sequence continues at coordinate 62,941 of JAFEMH010007691.1, forward strand.
GATGATGTGGAGGTGTTGAAGCGAGGAGAGGTTTTGAAGGCCTTCTCCAAGAGATTCCAAATTAGGACAATAGATGATGTGGAGGTGTTGAAGAGAGGAGAGGTTTTGAAGGCCTTCTCCAATAGATTCCAAATTCTTCAAATTATAGATTTCAAGAAATGTTAATGAGCTAGGGAGCTGAGTCCCCACCTCCGAAAAGGAAATCAGTTGTGGGAATTCACCATTTAGTCTGAGCGCGAGGAGAGAGGTTGGAAGGGTTGCCAGGCCCCACTCCTTAATTGGCTGCTTTACTTCCCCCATTTTTAGGTATTCCAAGTTTGGAGGCCAACACCCTTCACGTGGATAGCTCTCCAGATTAAAACAACCACTGATTTCCAAACGTCGAAGAGAGGTGAGGCTTTGCATCTCATTGGCGCACAACATGTTCTTTAGGTTTGAGCAGTGAGCAATCTCAAGAGATATGAGAGTGGGGGGCAAACTTTTTTCTGGAATTGACTCTATGCCCTGACAATCAATTAAATATAATCCAGAGAGATGAGCCAACCCTTGTGGTATCAATTTTAAATTTGACCATCTGTAAAAACTAATCGATTCAAGCAAAGAGAAAGACACGCCCTTCTCTCCCTCTTCATCTGCTTCCTTCAAATTCTCACAATTACGAATTGTGAGATGCCTGAGAGTTGTGGGTAGCTTCTTGCCCATGGGAAACCATTTAAGACTTGGACATTTATCAATTACAACCTTCTCGAGATTAGAGAATTCATATTCTCCGAGTCTTCTGTCGCTCCTACTGCTTTCCCCCTGCTTTCCAATTTTAAGATCCAAATATGTTGTTGATACCAAGCTATCTTTCAGCTTCTCACAACAACCGATGGTCAATTGCCTCAGAGACGTGAGATTGTTTTGCCAATTCGGCATCTTCTCAAACTTATTACAATGCCATAAATCCAGACTCTCAAGATTGTGAGGTAGCAGTTGCTCTTCATCTCCCAACAATTCTAGTTCTTCACAATGACTTACAGTAAGCGATTTCAATTTCCTTAGTATCTGACATGCAACTTCTTCTTCCCACAAATATCTCAGTTCCTTACACCATGAAACAGTTAGATCCTCAACTCCTCCCAAACACTCAATAATCCCTTCATCTAGTTTACTGAGCCCTGATATATCCCAAATCTTCAACTCCTTAACAGAGCCACCCCCAACCATACTCCTTAGAATCATCTTCCCACACCACTTCAATTCTAACGATACAAGGGATGGAATCTTTGGAAGTGAAACCTTTTTAAGTTCCATACAATCTATCATTTTCAGAACTTGTAGGCTTGGGAATGCTCCTATATTTTCATTAACACACCATTCCTCCCAACCGTTCATATTCCAAAAGCTTAGATCTATGAGTGACTGGAAAGCAACATTATGAGGAGAGCAACTTCCCAGAAACTCCGGACCCACTACTTTCACCCCATCCATGCCTCGAATGAACAACTCCTTGAGTGAAGTTAATTGTCCTAGTGGCGGTAAATATGTGCAATTTTTGCAACCAATCAGTCTCACCTTCACCATATCACAGAACGAGTGATCCCCAACCCAACTAGGAAATTTCTGACCACCATAGAATTCAATTTCCAGACATGCCAACCCTGTTCGAGGCTTTAGCGCTTCAAGTACTTCGAGCTCAAGTCGTCCTTCTCGAGTACCACCAAAGTTGTTACTCCAGTTCATCTCCAATCCATGAAGACCCTCCTTGCAGAATAAATTTGCCTCCATAGCATCTTGCACGTTCATCACCTTCTCAATGCCAATTATTGAAATCGTTCCTTGGAGATGGTGTAGTCCCTTCAACTCTGTTATTTTCTGCCCGTCGCCCTTGCCAATAATAAACTTTGACATTGTGCGAAGGTGAGTCAGCAAACCAATCGCCAATGGCATCTCTGTTAAGCTTGGTGTACCAACAATGTCTAGATGTCGTAGATTGATCAACTTATGAATGTTTGAGGGCAACTGAACAAGCTTAAAGCAGCCATGTAATAATAGTGTTTGCAAGTTATAGAGGTCACAAACAGATTCCGGCAAGTCTGTGATGTCAGTCCTTGAAAAATCAAGATATCGGAGGTGATTAAGATCACCTATTGATTTTGGAACCTCACTAATGAAATACCCATTAAAAGACAGTGCTCGTAAGCACGGTAACTTTGGAAAGTCTTTGAAAACCAGACTATTTAAGTAAGAACGATCACCTGACATTCCCCGTATTGGTAAAATGGTGCGAAGACCCCGAGCTGCATTAAGAGCCTTGAATGTTTTGAAATCATCATATTTATGGGATATGAATGATACGTGTCGTGCCTCTTCAGAAACCTTGTACAGCTCATTACTCACCATTTTATCATCCAAACAAAGATATGTTAGGCCAGCAACAAACTGAGCTAGGTCATTGTTGAGATCATGCATCAGATAGCTTGATTTATTTCCAGTTGAAAGCTGGAAAAATGACCTTGATAGCAGCTCATCAAAATACTCAGAACCCAACTCTTCCATCTGCTCCTGCTCTCCTGATGACTGCTTCAAGAAACCTTGCGACATCCATAACATAATTAGCTCCTGCTTGTTGAACTCGTATCCCTTTGGAAACAATGAGCAGTATACAAACAAAGGCTTCAAATGCGGAGGAAGATGATGATAGCTTAACCTTAGAGCAGGGATAATGTTATTGCTTTGTAGCTCCCATATCTTGCTAGTTGAAACTTTTTCCCACTGCTTTAGGCTTCCTTTAGTACGGAGGAGGCCTCCCAGTGACTTTGCTGCCAAAGGCAAGCCTTTGCATCTCTTTGATATCACCTCTCCAACTTCTTTAAATTCTGGATGACCATCAAAATTTGGTTTCTCAAAGGCATGTTGAGCTAACAGAGAGAGACAATTCTCATCGGATAGCACCTCCAACTCATACACTTCCTTAGAACCCATGGTTTTTGCAACATCGCGACTGCGAGTAGTGACTATGATCGAGCTGCCGGGGGCACCACCATAAAAAGGAGCACGTAGATTCTGCCAATTATCATAGTCTTGATTCCATACATCATCTAAAACAAGAAGAAACTTTTTATTGGAAAGCTTCTCCCATAGCTTCTCATGAACCTTATTTAACTCATTGAACGAGCAACTCTCATCAGACACCTCCTCATAAATTTTCTTGCTTATCTTGAGAACATAGAAATCTTCAGTAACACATACCCAGGCTCTATTATCAAAGGAGCCTTTCACTCCCTCATTATTGTAGAGAAACTGAGCAAGAGTGGTTTTACCAATACCACCCATTCCCACTATGGAGATGACGCGAACTTGGTCATCGTGATCACTTGCTTTGTCCTCGAGCAACAATTTGAGGATTGCACTGCTTTCTTTATCTCTGCCATAAACACGAGTTGTATCCACCAAGGACGTTGACGGAAGCTTCTGATCTCCTGGCTTTTCAGATTTTCCACCAACGTACTCTTGCAGCTTCATAATATTCTTTCGTTCTTCAAGTTCTTTCAAACTATCAGAGATCTCACCAATCTTGTGATCCAAATCATAATTGAAGCTAATAGCTTTAGCTTTATGTTTGAATCCAGAGAAAAACTTACGCAGCTTACCGGAGTGGCTTGATTCAGGTGTTTCTATCATCTGTCGACGCCCAGCTTCAGTGAGCAAATCATCTACGACGTCCTCGATTTCAAAAGCCAGCTTCTGAACATCTTTCAGCCACAGTTGAATATGCTTCTCATTTAGCTGCCTGTCTTCCGCATCCTCCAGCACCGCCTGAATCGTCAGCAGCATATTAGTCCATTTCTTGAGCTTGCGATGAATTCCGGCAGAGGGAATGAAGGACAAAGCTAAAGGGGCCAAGTTCTCAATCAGCAACGACACTAACGGAGAGACAAACATTTCAGCCATTATAAGAAGATGAGAAGGAAGAAGAGAAGCAATCAAGGATGAGAAATATTCAGAAGTAAAGTGGAGAGAGAGAGAGAGAGAGAGAGAGAGAGAGAGATGAAAAGAAAGGGAGATGCTGTTGGAATTTTTGTATTTGTGGTATGAAGTTCATAGGCTATGACATGAAAGTGTTTGGCTTGAACTGAATTGGCAAAAGGGGAACAAAATCACGTCTGAAGCTCTGCGGGGGAGAGCGGCCGCGCTCGTGCCAAGAGCGGCCGCGCTTAAGGGCGAGGCTTCGTCACTTTTTCCTGGAGCTTAGCGCGGTCGCGCTCCTCGCTAGAGCGGCCGCGCTTGTGACGGGATTTGACTTTTCCTGGGCCGATTTGGAGCAGTTTTTTAGGCTTAATTAAACCTAAAACCTAATATTTACCACAAGTCTTCCTAAGGCGACTCGATCAAATCACGATAAGTTTTCTAACCGTTTGATTTCTTGTTTCTGTTTGTTTTCCTGATCCTGTTCCTTGGCTTTCGGTTTTGTTATTGGCTTAATTGGTACGTTTGACTTGATCAATAAAATCCCCTACTGTTGATTAAATTGTTGTTTAATCTGTGGTGCTTATTAATTTAATTTCCAACAGTCTAAGAGAAAATAGTATTTTATTTGATCATGTCTGGTGGTTCCTCTAGCTCTCCCTTTAAGTCCCTAGTTGACACCTCCGATCTTCCGGAGAAGTTTGGTGGTAAGAACTTCAAGCGTTGGTCTGAACGCATGAAGATCTGGCTGTCAATTAAGGGTATGTCTGGTATACTGACTTCTAAATGTCCCGCTCTGAATGGTGATGATCCAGTTAATGTGGCTGCTGTTAAACTGTGGAAGGAGCAGGATGATGTTGTTCGAGGATGCATTCTATCAGTTTTGTCAAATGCACTCTTTGATGTTTATTGCTCTGCTCCTCTCACTGCCGCGTCACCGTGGGAAACGCTTTCCACGAAGTACAGCACCGATGACTCCGGTGTGGAAAAGTACCAAGTGGGAAAGTTCCCGAATTATCACATGAGTGAGGGAAAGTCGGTTACCGACCAAGTGCACGAACTCCAAATCATTTTGCAGTCACTCAAGGATGCTGACATGGGACTTCCTGATAAGTTCGTTGTCATGGCTATCAATGAGAAGTTTCCTCGATCTTGGGGGGAATTCGGTATGACCCTCAAGCATCGTGATCGAAACTTGACACTCAATGAATTGATGAATGCAATTGCAATTCAGAGGTGCATAACGGTAACCAACCGAGTGTACCGTGTAGGTCTGCTTGCTAATATGATAACCGGTAAAAGCAAGTTTAAAGGAAAAGGTGTGAAAACTTCTAAGGATAAAGAAAACCATGATAAACTTAAAGTTAAGAAAAATAACTTTAGGAAGCCAAAAGCAAAACAACCGCTGGAATTGTGGAGAAGGTGGACACTTTTCTAGGGACCTCGCCCGTCCAAGAAAGAAAAAGGACCACAAGCCTCTGGCGATGACCATCCCCGCATCAACATGGTGTTGGGTCCGAAGGATTATGATGATTCCGACTCGACGCACCGGAGTTGACGCTCGACTGCAATGTTACAAAGTATGTAACTTCTTGTCCCGAACTCTTTACCGTCTATGAACCCAACGAGTGGCTAGTTGACATCTGGGCAAATGTGCACGTTTGTGCCGATAAATTGCTATTTGTGTCTTACCGGCTGAGCGTGGTAGATCAGTGACGATGGGGAACTCTAGTGCTGCAAAGGTGCTTGGAATTGGACGCGTGGACCTGAAGTTTCCTAATGGGCGCATTCTTTCCTTGCAACGAGTGTATCACGTTCCTGATATTCGTCGCAACATTATTAGTGGTTCTAGTCTAGTTAGGGAAGGATTTGAGATTTCATTTTAGTGTAATAAGATTATAATTTTGGATTCTGGTAGTTTTGTGGGGAAAGGTTATTCCTCGGATGGTTTATTTAAAATTAGAGTTGAAACTGATGTTTGTTCGCACAATAATTTTAGTTCTATTGATTATCCTGTTTCTTATTCCATTGAATCTTCAAATGTTTGGCATGGTCGTTTAGGACATATTAACTATGATTCTGTGAAAAGAATGATGAACTTAGATATTATTCCTAAACATGCTATTGATAAGAATTCTAAATGTCATGTATGTGTTGAAGCTAAATCTACAAAAGGTCCGTTTAAAACGGTTGTGAGAAATTCTGAAATTCTAGATTTAGTTCAAACTGATATTTGTGAATTTAATGGTGTGTTGACCAAAGATAAAAAGAAATACTTTCTCACCTTTATTGATGATGCTAGTAAATACTGTTATGTCTATTTGCTTAGTTCTAAGGATGAAGCATTAGATAAATTCATTATATTTAAGAACGAAGCAGAAACACAAACTGGCAAGAAACTTAAACGGTTAAGGTCTGATAGAGGAGGTGAATATGAGTCTAACCCCTTCATGTATTATTGCCAAGCAAACGGAATTGTACATGAAGAGACTCCTCCCTACACCCCTCAATCAAATGGTGTTGCAGAATATAAGAATAGAACCCTTACTAATATGATTAACAGTTTACTTATAAGTTCTGGACTGCCCAAATATATGTGGGGAGAGGCTTTGAATACGGCTTGCCATATTTTGAATAGAGTCCCTCCTAAACATAGAAAGGAAAGTCCGTTTGAACTTTGGAGAGGTCGACAGGCTAGCTTGAAACACTTAAAAGTGTGGGGGTGCCTTGTAAAGGTACTTGTACCTGCACACAAAAGGAAAAAGCTTGACCTAAAACTGTTGATGCTATCTTTATAGGTTATTCTGAAACAAGTTATGCATTGAGATTTCTTATTATAAAATCTGAGATTTCTGGCATAGATGTGAACTCTATAGTTGAGTTACGTGATGCAACATTTTTTGAGGATGTGTTTCCTATGAAGGACGGACTTCCTAAGGAATCTAACCCTACCACTGATTCTATTCCTGCTCAAGTAGAGGAGCTGACGAATGTGGGGGTTGATTCCAGTGCAACTCATTCTGACGATGAGATTGAACCAAGAAGGAGCAAACGGGCTAGGACCACCAAGGACTTTGGAAATGATTTTATCACTTACAATGTCGAGGGTGATCCTCTAACCTTCAAGGCTGCTATGGCTACTTCTGATGCCAAGCAGTGGAAGGATGCTATTAAGAGTGAGATGGATTCTATTGTCTCTAATGGGACATGGGAATTGGTCAATCTCCCTCCTGGTTGTAGCACGATAGGATGTAAGTGGGTCTTTAAAAGGAAACTGAAACCGGATGGAACCGTTGACAAGTTTAAGGCTAGGTTAGTGGCTAAGGGATTCAAGCAAATGGAAGGAATAGACTATTTCGATACCTATTCGCCAGTTGCTAGAATGACTACAATCCGAATGCTTATCGCATTGGCCTCTGTATATGATCTTCCTATCCATCAGATGGATGTTAAGACCGCTTTCTTGCATGGCGATCTTGAGAAAGAAATTTATATGGATCAACCTGAAGGTTTTGAGGCCCCTGGCAATGAGAGAAAGGTTTGTAAACTTGTTAAGTCCTTGTATGGACTTAAACAAGCCCCTAAGCAATGGCATGAGAAATTTGATAAAATTATCTCATCGTTTGGCTTTGTTAATAATGAGTTTGATAAGTGTGTTTATAGCAAGAGTATTGGTGATAGTAGTATTGTCTTATGTCTGTATGTCGATGATATTCTGTTGTTTGGAACGGATATGAGGATAATTGATACTACTAAGGCATTCTTGAAAGGTAATTTTGAGATGAAAGATATGGGAGTGGCAAGTGTGATTCTTGGCCTTAAGTTGACTCGTTCAACTAGTGGCATAACCATATCGCAATCTCATTATACTGAAAGTGTAATTGAGAAATTTGGTTATAAGAATTGCAAAGTGGCTAAGACTCCATATGACCCTTCATCCGCTTCTTACTAAGAATGAAAGTGGAGTACCGATGGCTCGGCTTGAGATATTCTCAAATAATTGGAAGTTTGATGTATCTTGCCAATTGTACTATACCGGATATATCCTATTCGGTTACTAGGTTGGCTAGATATACTCAATGTCCAAATAAAGCACATTGGGAAGCTCTTGATAGAGTTCTCAAGTACTTGAAGGAACGATTTCCCTTGGGCCGCATTACGGGAGATATCCTTCGTTCTTGAAGGATATAGTGATGCAAGCCGGATTGCCTATAACTCCGGGAGTTATGGCCGTACGGGTATGTTTTCACCTTAGGCGGAGCTGGTAGTCGCTGAGGTCGACCAAACAAACCCCGTTGTCTAGGTCTACTTTTGAGGCCGAATTAGTTGCCCTCGACACTACCGGATTGGAAGCCGAATGGCTTCGAGGACTTATGTCCGAGTTGCCCATGGTCGGCAAGCCCATGCCTGTTATCTCTGTTCATTGTGACAACACGGCCACAATTGAGAAACCGAAAAGTGTCAAGTACAATCAGTAAAACTAGGAGACACATCCAAATTAGATTAAAATCTATAAGGGATCTAGTGTCTCGGAAGGTGATAGCTGTTGATTATGTTGGTACCAAGGATAACACAAATTGGATCCTTTAACCAAAGGGCTAGAATTTGCTCTTGTTCAAAAATCTAGGTTGGGGATGGGATCGAACCCCGTCCGACTCAAACGCATTAGCAACCCAATCTACCCAGTGGAGATCCCACAAAGGAGATTCAATGTGGTAATAACAAGCGCAAGTGAGAGTCGGAGCACTAATAAATAGATTGACATGTTACATGTCCGAGTCTATCCCCCGAATAGCCTAGAGGTGCTCATTGCTGCTAATTTAGTAAAAGTTTGGAACTTTGAATGGGATCAAGTCTTTTAGACAAGATGTTAGCAAGTACATCTTCCGAGATACTTGACTAAGTAAGTGTTGTTGTTGGCCGCAACTAGAGGAATTTGGGTTATTCCTTGAAAGCACTCATGATAGAGGATCGGGACGTATGGCTTATAAGCGTCAAGTGTTCGATAGAGGGCCTATCATAGCTTTTGTTGTGTTTGTTACCAATGAAGGCCTCTACATCCAAAGGCATCAGATTCAAGACACCCGTTCATCTGGTCCTGTGGAGGTTTGCGTTGGATAACATAGGTAGTGGTTCAAGCCGGAAGGTACCATTATTGAAAGCATGGCAATGGACAATCTGTACACGTCATATTTCTATGAACTTGTGGGGGATTGTTGGAATTTTTGTATTTGTGGTATGAAGTTCATAGGCTATGACATGAAAGTGTTTGGCTTGAACTGAATTGGCAAAAGGGGAACAAAATCACGTCCGAAGCTCAGCGGGAGAGCGGCCGCGCTCGTGCCAAGAGCGGCCGCGCTTAAGGGCGAGGCTTCGTCACTTTTTCCTGGAGCTTAGCGCGGTCGCGCTCCTCGCTAGAGCGGCCGCGCTTGTGACGGGATTTGACTTTTCCTGGGCCGATTTGGAGCAGTTTTTTAGGCTTAATTAAACCTAAAACCTAATATTTACCACAAGTATAAATACTCTTTTCCCTCAGCCATTTTTTGGTACATGAATATTGAAGAGAAACACAATTCTCTTGCTTTTATTCATTGATCGATTACTCCCGTTCATAGAGATTTGTTCGTGAGATTCAAGGCGACTGAGATAGGACCACCGGTGATTACCTACCTGTGTGCTGCTTTGTGGTACGTAATCCGTGATCGTTTTATCCTCGGAGAAATTTGCCTGTACCTGAGTTGCACCAATTGGGGGCAATATTTTCTCTTAGGACAGTCTTCCTAAGGCGACTCGATCAAATCACGATAAGTTTTCTAACCGTTTGATTTCTTGTTTCTGTTTGTTTTCCTGATCCTGTTCCTTGGCTTTCGGTTTTGTTATTGGCTTAATTGGTACGTTTGACTTGATCAATAAAATCCCCTACTGTTGATTAAATTGTTGTTTAATCTGTGGTGCTTATTAATTTAATTTCCAAATGTATGCTTTGTTTAGATAAGAGGGTGAAGGGTAAAAAGCAATCAATCATAGAAGGAATTTAACTAAATAGTTTCCAAGGCTACTTTTACAAAAGGGAGGTAATGGTGGGGCCCATCTGAGTGTGATAACCACTATCACTCTCTGATGCCTCCAAAGCCGTGTGGAAAGCTTTAGGTGTGTCTGAAGATAACTGGGGAGACTTGGACATTACTTGGTCTAAGATTTAGGAATTTCTAGTTCATATTATGAAATGTTTTAATATATATGGTAAATGAAAGGCAAAGGGTCAACAGTTTCTTGCGTTGGAGACAGAGCATTAACATAGTAATTTAAATGAAGAACTTGTAATCATTATCATACATGTGTTTACATTTATGAAAATCATACCTTGCATAAATGTAAGAGGTAGTTATAGGATTTGAACGTAACTCTCAATGTCACACGGCAACCGATTTTACTATAATAGTTTCATTCACCAAAATGTTAGTAAAAGTCATTTCCTTACTCTTAGACATAGACAAGGGTTGATCAGCAAGCAAATGCCGCTAGCCAATACAATCGCAATACTAAAAAAGGTTAACCTGGGATACAGGGGCTCCCACTATGCGTGTGGTTTAGGGAAGGCCGGGTCGGGCACACATGGGATTAAGTAGATAGCCTTCCCTTTCATTTAAATGCTATAACCATTTTCGTTGCTTTTAACTTTATCGGTGGGAGAAATTGATATTTAAATTGATTTAGTTTATAATCAAAATCAAGAAAGCCCAAACCTTACAAGATCATTCGTTGGTTCTTCTGCAATTTTGACTAAACCTACACTAATGTTGAATTTAAGGGAAGGAAACTAGGAACTTGCCATGAAGTTGGGCACTTGGAATACGACTTTCAATAACATAAATTAAAACACAATTGGTGTTTAAGAAATATATTTTCTATTGCAGTAACAATTATTCTATTCCTTTAATATATTAGCTCTGTGGAATTTAGTGAGCAAATAATCTTTAAGGCATAACTTTATTAGTGCTAACATTTAATTAGATTTATTTAGTGTATAAACGAAATCAAGAAAACCATACATAACGATTTTGATTCTTTAGTTATGCAATTTTAACTAGAATTGCGCTAATGGTTTTTTTTATTTTGTGAAACCAGGTATGTTTATGTTAGTTTAAAGGGAAGGAAGCTAGGAACTTGTAAAGAAGTTGGGCATTTGGAATACACCTTCAGCAACATAAATTAAAATACAACTAGTGTTAAGAAAAACTGCAAAAATAATACAAGTAGGGGTAACATTAAATAAGACAATGAATGCTTCCTTATTATAAAGAGTTGTCCTAATATGCATCTTGGACAAGAAATGGGCAACCTAGAGACCTAATCATCCTTCAAATAATAGAAAGTAATGTACAAGTAGTATTATAATATCCTTATTATTATGTACTCCCTCCGTCCCATTCGAAAAAACACAAATATCCATTTTGGGTGCAACTTTAACTAAAACAACACTAATTTTGAATTTAAAGGAAGGAAGATAGGAACTTGGATTACGACATTTTCAATAACATAAATAAAATGCAACTGGTGTTATACAAATGGAGCAATAGTAAATAAGAAAATAAACAAATGCTTCTTTACTTTGGTAGAAAATTTCGTGGAATGTGCATTTAATTATATACTCCCTCCATCCCGAAATGATCTTCCTATTTTTCTTGGTGTTATCGCGAATGTACTTTAAGTAGTAAATTTAAGTTAATTTAATTATTCTAATGAAAACTTAAAATATGTTATTGATACACCATTATACTCCCTCCGTCCTGCATACCATTTCTCTTTGTCCGTTTTGGACGTCCCACATATCATTTCTCTTTTCTAAAATGACAAAGAATCTTTACTATTCATCTCACTCATTTTCTCTCGTACTTTACTTTTATACTCACAATACAACTTAACTTACTATTCATCTCACTAATTCTCTCTCATATCTCACTTTTCATACTCACAACATTTGCACCACTTACACTTTTTCTTAAAAGTATTGAAAGTATCAACATAATTATGATACATTATTTTATAAATCAAATTATATGACTTTTTTTTTGTAACTTTAGTATAACCTCATTAGTACTATATGGATTATGTATATTTTTACATTAGTTATCATTAAATAATGCAACAACTTTTATTTTGTTTACTTACGACGTCAAATAACTAACAGAGTTGATGGTATGGCAATGCCATGTCAGTGAATGTCATCATTAGAATCAGCGTTAATGATGTGGTGTTATTGACGCGGATATGAGTGACAGACATCATAAGTAAAAAAAAGTAAGAAAAAAATTATTACATTATTTGATTACGAATGTAAAAATATGTTGTCTAGCTGTCATTAACAAATATATTGCATTATTTTCAAACTAGGATAAAATCAATTGAACAAGTTGGTAATTATTCCCAAAATAATGCAGTTTTGTACTCACTCCATTCCAAAATAATGTTCCTTTCTTATTTTTTATTTGGTGGCCAAAAACAAAAATAAGATTATGATCAATGAAACATTAGTGTGACAACTTCCTATTCAAGACTTTTTTTAGCAACAAAAAGATATTATTGAACGACCACAATATCTATCGATTAACACATCTAATCTAATGACAAGACATTGTTTAAAATATATACTTCCTCCATCTAAAATATAATTATCCTAATTAAAATTTAAAAATTGTTATTTTATCACGATTAATAATAATATTAATAACAATTTTTATTTAAATTTTAATTAAAGTTGACTCAATTTGACAAAATCATATGTTGAGCGGTACCCTGAGAGTGTAGTAACAAGAATATGCTTAGCCGTATTGTTTCTATTACGTCAGTGCTCTCGGTGTCGATCTTTTGTCCATTTAGATGAGGCCTATATGTTAACCCACATGATGTTCTACTCCCTCAGTCTCACTTCAAGGGTCATGGGGTAGGATTTTACGCTTTTTAAGAAATTTTTTAAAAAATGAATAAAAAATTGTAAATGGGTAGAAGATTAGAGGAGAGAGAATGTAAAAGTTATAAGAGTATATCTTTCCCCTTCAAATATAGATTTAATTACAATGTGTCACTAGTAATACCTTTGTAAATATATGGAGATTATAAGGGTATAAATGTCCAAAACACTGTTCAAAACTTGTCATTTATGGAAGTGACTCTTGAAATGAAACGGACCAAAAGGAAAAGTAGGACCTTGAAATGAGACGGAGGGAGTATTTTTTTTTCAGCAACGTCCACGAGAATACAAAGGACAGAAAACTTAAATAATTATGATGATTACAAATAACAATACTCTTATCCCCCAAAAAAGATTCCCATTTTGATTTTCAAGTTTGATAGAACTTTGACAATAACAACGTTACGAAAATTTTATTTATCATCGTAAAATTAACAAAAATGTAATTGATTCACCATTAATAATAATATTAATAATTTTTATTTTATTTTTTTGAATTTCATGAGGATCTATTAAATTTCACAAAATTTAATAAAATTTACAAAAAAAATATAAGTGAAACTCTTTTTTTGGCACGTGTATATATATTGCGAAATAAGGACGGTACCTCCTTAGATTTTATTAAATTCAAAATAAATAACAAAACAAGGTGGGAGACATTAAATTCAAAAGAAATTACAAATGGTATGCGGGACGGAGGGAATATAATGTTGTATTAATAACAAGTTTTAAATTTTCATTAGAATAATTAAATTAAGCTAAATGTACTTTGAGCAGTAAATTTAGGTTAATTTAATTATTCTGATGAAAATTTAAAACTTGTTATTGAAAATTTAAAACTTGTTATTGATACACTATTATACTCCCTTCGTCCCGCATACCATTTCCCTTTGTCCGTTTTGGACGTCCCACATACCATTTCTCTTTTCTAAAATTGCAAAGAATATTTACTATTCATCTCACTCATTCTCTTCTACTTTACTTTTATACTCACAATACAAATCAATTTATTCTACTTTACTTTTATACTCACAATACAAATCAATTTACTATTCATCTCATTCATTCTCTCTCCTACCTTACTTTTCATACTCACAACACTTGCACCACTTACACTTTTTCTTAATTCCCGCACTAAAACACTAAGATAAATGGTATGTGGGACGGAGTGAGTAATATTTGTTGGGATGTGGAGTCAAAACCATGGATAAAGGAATTTGAACCGCGGTCGGAGGAGTTGGTGAGATCAAGGAGGATTCTTCTGCAGCAGATTTGTTTCCTATTTTGATTAGATCTCCTCTTGCATTGGTGATTCCTTTTGGTAGTAATATTTGGAAGGACTTGTGAAGAAAGAAGATTACTTTCTTGAGTAGGAATCCTTTTATTACTAGGATTTGATTTATTGTTCCCTATAAATACATGTGATAGCCTAGAGACAAATTGTAACATCTGAAAATATTAGAGAGAATATTTTGGCTTGGTAGCGCCCCCGGACGTAGTTGTTGTTGCAACGAACCGGGTTAACAATTCTTGTGTGTTCCTTTGTGTGTGATTTACTTTTCGTGTGTGTTGCATCTATTTTTTCATTCTCAAGGCTTGATCCGTTATTCCGCTGCGCAAGAACGTGATTTTCACAAACAACCGGTATCGCAGCTCTTGGTTTTGTCGAATCATTGCTTGGGGTGTCTTTTGCTATGGATTTCTTGGGAGCTTTGGAGGATGGGAATAAGGTGGTGTTGATCGAAAAGTTTGATGGGACGAATTTCAATTTTTGGAAGACACGGGTGGAGGATGTTCTGTGGAACAAGGATTTGTATCTACCATTAAAAGAAAAGCCGGCGGACATAGAGGAAGCAAAATCTCGAAATCTTGGATCGAAAAGCGTTAGGGCTTGTTAGGCAAACGTTGACCAAGGATGTCGCGAAGAATGTTTTGGAGGCGAAGACTACCATGGAGATGTTACGAGATGTTGGCGAGCATGTGCGAGGCACCATCGGCGCGAACAAGGCTCATCGATGAGGAAGGCTGTTGAACATAAGGATGGTGGAGGGCATGTCGGCAAACAAAGCATATAAGTGAATTCAAATCTGCGACCCAAGCTTGTCTTCCGTGGTCATTGTTACTCTTGATGATGAGGTACTAGCGTTGATTTTACTTTCTTCTTTACCGGAAAGTTGGGATACATTGCGATAGCGATTAACGTTTCAACAGGAAAAGTGAAGCTGAAGTTTGCGGATGTCGTTGATGTGATTCTTGGCGAAGAAATTCGTAGGAAGAGCAAGGGTGGGACATCGGGGCTAGCACTAAATGTCGGTGAAAAGAGTAAGGGCAGCAAGAAGGTGATTACTTGCTACGATTGTGGGGAGAAGGGGCACTTTAGGAGAAGTTGTCCGAAAGCGGTCAGGCGAGCGAAGGAATTGAATGTTGCGTAGAGAGTTAGCGGATGTATTAATCTTGGGTGGGAGCGTTCAACTGGATTCGTGGGTTTTGGATTCGGGCTCGACGTTTCATTCATGCACTAGCGCGAAAGAATGGAGCAGTACGTCCGGGTGATTTTGGGGTTGTTCGTTTGGGAAACGATCATCTCAAGGTTAAGGTCATTGGAAAGGGGGTTGTTCGGGTCAAAGCAACGGATGGGACTGCTTTACTACTACGTGATGTGCGACATATTCCTGGATTTGAAGAGGAACTTGATTTCCATTAGGCAACTTGATAAGGAGGGCTGTGTGGTGACCTTCGGTTGTGGGACATGGAAGGTAAACCGCGGAGCTAGCTTGGTGGCTCGTGGCGGCGTGGAAAATATGTTGTATACCACATGCAACATAAGTCGTTGGGGAAACGAAGGCGCATCCCAATGATGAATGGTGGTGGCCGAGATCGCCATGGTGGGAGAAATTTCACTAAACGGTATGTTGGTAGAAAATTGGGTGATGAAGTCGGCCGACGCGGAGCCAATTTGGCCAACATGGGAGCGGGATCTAGAACGGTGATGCGATGGGTTGCAAAGAACACACAAAGGTTCCAAGCTTGTGATTGTGTGGGGCACGTGGATTCGCGGCTGTTCAGGATCGATAGTTAGCAAGCAAGTGAGCGGGGATGTGCAGGGAGGATCATTTGGAATGAAGACTCGGAGCATGGTAGAACCGACAGTTATGTTGAAGCGTTGCTCAGCTTCAATTCACTTGGATAACTAGACAAGAGGCCGGGCGCTACCAACGCAATAGCTGGCCACTGAAATTTGTTTCAAGAGAGGTATCATGGATGGTTTGTCTCCGTAAGTAAGGGGAGATTGTTGGGATGTGGAGTCAAAACCATGGATAAAGGAATTTGAAAGCCGCTATGATCAAAGGAGTTGGTTAGATCAAGGAGGATTCTTCCGCCAACAGATTATAGTTTCCTAGTTTTGATTAGATCTCCTCTTTGCAGTTGGTGATTCCTTTTGGTAGTAATATTTTGGAAGGACTTGTGGAAGAAAGAAGATTACTTTCTTGAGTAGGAATCCTTTTATTAATACTAGGGATTTGATTTATTGTTCCCTATAAATACATGTGATAGCCTAGAGACAAATTGTAGACATCCGAAAAATATTAGAGAGAATATTTTGGCTTGGTAGCGCCCCCGGACGTAGTTGTTGTTCCAAACGAACCGGGCTATACAATTCTTGTGTGGTCTCCTTTTCAGTGTGTGATTTACTTTTCGTGTGTGTTGCTCTTATTTTTCTTCCTAGCCTCGGCCCGTTTCTCAATTTAAGCGTGGGCGTGATTTTCACAACAATATTATCAATAACAATTCTTTATATGTTAATTAGGATAGTTAACTTAATCAAAAT